>PVIA01004685.1:0-131862 GCA_004024845.1 Tonatia bakeri
GTTTTCCCATACAGTTGATTCTCTTTTTATTTTGATACTGTTTTCTTTAGCTGTGCAGAAGCTTTTTATTTTGATGAGGTCCCATTTGTTTATTCGTTCCTTTATGTCTCTTCATTGGGCTTTTCTAATCTTTTTAAAATTGTAAAATCTATAAGCATAAGAAATAGTTTAATACATAGCAATATAATGTTATTGTTGTATTTTATCTTTTTTATTGAATTAATCGGAGTGACACTGGTTACAAAATTATATAGGATTTAGGTGCACAGTTTCGCAACACATCATCAGTATTACATGTTTACCCCCTTAAGTCAAGTCTCTATCAGCATTTGTCTCCGCTTACCCTCCTCCACCTGACCCACTCTCCTTCCCCCATCAATCACCATGCTGTTGTCCACGAATTTTTCTTTATTTGCTCTATTCCACCAATCTTCCCCACCCCCAGTAGCTTTCAATTTGCTCTTTATCTATGAATCTGTCTCTATTTTGTGTGGTTCGTTCATTTTTTTAATTTGATTTCATATCTGAGTGAAATCATACAGTATCTGTCTTTCTCTCACTGGCTTATTTCACTCAGCAAAACATTCTCTAGGTTCATCCACACTGTTGCAAAAGGTAAGATTTCCTTCTTTTATCCAGCTGGGTAGTATTCCATTGTGTAAATGTACCACAGCGCTTATATCCACTCATCTACTGATAGGCATTTGGGTTGCTTCCAAGTCTTTGTTATTGTCAACAACACTGCAATGAAGATGCAGTTATCGGAAAGATGCAGTTTTTCCGGTTTCTTCAGGTAACTTCCCAGAAGTGGAATCATTGGGTCATAAAGCAGTTCCATTTTTAATTTTTTGAGGACACCCCATACAGTTTTCCACAGTGTCTGCATCAATTTGCACTCCCATAAATGGGGGTTCCCTTTTCTCCACATCCTCACCAACACTTTAATGCTGTCTTGAACGACTGTTTCTTTGGGTGGTTCTTTAATTGCCATTTAAGAAATGCAGACTTTGAGGTAATTTACTCCCTTACACTTGGTTTATTGATTATTTTCGTTATGGTGAAATGCTGACCATAGAAAGAAAGCAATGATCTATAGATAAGGTGTTAGCAAGAACTGAAAAAAATCTATACACAAACATACAATTACGCACTGCTCTAATTTTGATTATTTTCTGTCTTTGCAGACAAAACAGATTGTTAATCAGTTTTCAGGTGCCTATTCATGCATCTGTAAAGAGTGACTAAGGAGTTATTGCTTCCTTAAGTAAATGACAAGTTCATTATACCCTCGATAACTGTATATTCAAAGATAATTTGGTCAGTTCTCAATTTGAAATTAGTGTATAAGGATAATCCATCTATTCACTTCTAGGTATATGCCCAAGAGAAGAGAAAAACATATATCCACATAAAAACATGTATGTGAATGCTTACAGCAGTATTATTCATAGTAGCCCAAAAGGTGGAAACAACCCAAATATTCATCAACTGATGAATGTATAAATAAAATGAGATATGTTGATACAATGGAATATAATTCATCTAAAAGAGAATAAAGTACTGATAATGTGCCTGTCACTACATTGAAAATATTACATGAAAATATTACATGAAATATTACTAAATGAAAGAAGCAGTCACAAAAAGCCATATATTGTATGAATCCATCTTCATTCATAGGTCTAGAATAGGCAAATCCATGGATAAAAAAAGGATATTTGTGGCCTGACTGGTGTGGCTCAGTGGATTGAATGCTGGTCTGTGAACCAAAAAGTCACCAGTTTGATTCCTAGTCAGGGCACATACCTGGGATGCAGGCCGGGTCCCCACTTGGGGAGCATGCTAGAGGCATCCATACATTGATGCTCCTCTCCCTTTCTTTCTGCTTCCCTTCCCCTCTCTCTCAAAAAACATAATAAATCTTAGAAAAAAAGAAAGGATATTTGTGGTTTCCAGGAGAGAGGAGAGGATAGAACAAAGAGTTACTGAGAGTTACCGTTAATGGGTTTCTGGGTTTATTTGGGTGGTGATTATAATGCTCTGCAATTGAAAACTGTGATGGTGTCCAACACTGTAAATGTAGTAAAACCCACTGAATCTCATACTTTAAGGAGTGGATTCATAGTGTATGGATTATATCTCAATACAAATAAATTTAAAAAGAGCAATCCATTTATAATCTGTTTTGCAATAGACTATATACATGTGGTATCTTTAAACAAAGTAGGAAAAATATATATACCATCTCTAAGATAGGAGGAAACTCTAGTTGGTAAAAACATTGGAAACCTAATCTTTCAGTTAAGAAAGAAAAAATTTCAAAAATTCTGATTTTTAGTTTCCACTTAAAGTAAGGAGCTTTGTAGAATATCTGAGATGCTTACCTGTAAATATGTCCACCTGCAAGGAGCAACTATTTCTTTGGAACCTCAGGGTTTTAATCATAAACTAAAGTTTAACAAAGCTATTTCAGTAGTGTAAGTTTCCATTTCCTAAGAGATTCCTATCAACACTGTCTTTGGGGAAATGAAATGACCACTGTCCTTCAAATAAGGGAACAGTAGTTTAATGTTTACTTTTATAAATCTAGTTCCTGAATCATCTGTTAAAATTATTCTGATTACTTTGGGTTAGGATCTGAACCTTTCTCTCTTGCTAAGATTTTTCCCTATTTTAGAGAAAGACAATAGTAGTTCTATTATTGTAATTGTTAGGTCGGAGTTGCTCAAGAAACCGGAGGGAAGCAGTGAGCTAAGGAGAGCAGGGTTTATTAGTGGGGAATAAGAGGGAAAGTGGCGCCAACTGAGGGAGGTTAAGAGGAAAGTGGGGCCAACCAAGGGAGGCTGGGACTCACTTTGTGGTTCTTACTTAGATCAGGGTTTTTAAATACAAAAACCTGCAGTTGGGGTATTAGAGTCTGATTGGATAGAGCTGGTTGCCTGGTGAAAGCTGCATCCTATTATGCCAGATAGGCTGACCCCACACCCTGTAGGCAGCTTCCCAAGGTGCCATTTTCTCACCTGGTGATTTTCATTCCTCCTAGGTCTGCCTGGATGTAACAGTAAAAAGTTGTGAGAGAGAGGAGGTCAGCTCTAAACATGTCACACAGAAATTAATACCCCTCTCAGCCTAGGCTTTAGGAGGATGTAAAGTTATTTCAGTTTTTAAATCATTCTATCGTATTTTTGACCAATCCACCAAGGACTTAAATAATGTGAGAGAAAAGGTAACAATATAACTTCTAAAGGATGCAAAATAAAATAGAAGGCCTATTCTTGTCATCTTATCCATATAGGAAATCATTGTGTGTATCTAGAGAAAAATATCATACTAATGTAAAATGTCAAAAAGAATGAATATCAAAATCCTTGTTGAACCTGTGGTTAAACACAGATTGTGAATATCTTTCCCAGAGTCTATAGCTGACATAGTCTTGGTTTTAACTTCTTGCATTTCAATGGGTACTATATCCATATATGAAAACACTAATGTGGTAAAGTATTTTAGCTGAAATTTAAGAATGGATTAGATTAGAGGAAACAGTGACTTCATATTAACATGCATGGAAAGGTAATGTGACAAATGATACACAGAAAGAGATTATGGAAAAACAATAAAACTTCCCCAAGGTACTTCAGTGAGTCAAATTCCAGTTAAAGTCCTCAGTGTAACGAGCAATATAAAATCTCACTGGTTTGTTAACAACAAATCTTATGTAACATTCAGTACCTTTTAGGTTTAAGAAGTACTGGAAATCAATAATCTTTAACACAATATGCGATTTTGACAAGCTATCACTATGAGTTTACATTCGAACGCTATGCCCAAGTGAACATGGAGGATAATGTCAATGAGACCCCAAAAAGGAAAAAAAGTTTGGACAAAGAACAAGTACTCTATTGAACCTATAATCTGAAAAAAAAAATGTAGGCAAACTGTGAAAAAATACTGCTTTTTAAAAATAGATAAAGGTTAGTTCTACTTCCACCTCATTTCTTAGATTTAATACATTGAAATTCTTTTTTTTAAAGATTTTATTTATTTATTTTTAGAGAGAAGGGAAGGGAGGGAGAAAGAGAGAGAGAACATCCATGTGTGGTTGCCTCTCCATGTGCCCCCAACTGGGAAACTGGCCCGCAACCCAGGCATGTGCCCTGACTGGGAATCGAACCAGCAAACCCTTGGTTCACAGGCCAGCACTCAATCCACTGAGCCATACCAGTCAGGGTTATATACATTGAAATTCTTAATACACTGTTTGTATGTTCTAATCATGTCAGATGTGTGGATGTCCAGCAAGTCTTTAGGAGAAATATAGAATGCAAACAGTGTGGTTGTCTTCATACTCACAGTTTACTGAATTTGCAGGCTTCCAATTTATCAGCCTTTAATTGTAACATAAAGCTTATTACTCTAGGGATGGTTTATCTTGTGAAGATAATATTGATGTCACCAAGAGAACATGGTAAAAAGCACTTGACCAATTACTAGCTCTAAGATGGTCTTTTTGGCAGTGATAATTTTCTAAAATTCATTCAGCTTATTTATAATATTACTACAGTATATTAAACTGCTGCCTGTAACTAATGATAACTATGCAAAAATAAATCACTTATTTAAACATAATTTACAATATATCTCTCAACATTTTTCTCTAGACCCAAAACACTTAACTGGTAGGGAATAATTTCTGTCAGGAATAGTGGCTCAGAAAAGCAAAGAAACTCATTAGGATGAGGTGTAGCTCTGTTGAAGTGCCTATACTAAAAGTGTTATCTTTTATTTTCTGGGTAAAGAGGAAGAGAAGAGGAGTTTGGAAAATTGGAAAAAGCTCCCCAGCTGAGCCTTATAGGGGCAACCTCAACCACCACCCCAATTTCTCAAGAGTCCTCATTGAGAAACTTCTGTTGAAATACCTCTTCTGTTATTTTTTTACTTATTAAATTATATTTTATTTATTGTGCTGTTACAATTGCCTCAATTTCCCCTCTTTTCCCCCTTCCACCCAGCATTCCCTATTCCCTCAGGCAATTCCATAACTTTGTTCCTGTCCATGTGTCATATGTAAGTTCTTTGGCTACTGCATTTCCTATACTGCACTTTACATTCCAATGGCTATTCTATAACTACATATTGTACTTCTTAATCCCTTCACCTCTTCACGCTTTTCCCCAAACCTGCCTCCCATCTGGCAACCATCAAAATGCTCTTTGCATCCATGATTCTGTCTCTGTTCATCTTGTTTTAGTTTACTTTTTTAGATTCAATTGTTGATTTGTATTTGTTGCCATTTTATTGTTCACAGTTTTGATCTTCATTTTCTTAAATAAGTCCCATTAACATTTCATATAATAATGGTTTGGCAATGATGAACTCTTTTAGTTTTTTTCTTCTCTGGAAAGCTCTTTATCTGCCCTTCAATTGTAAATGATATCTTTGTTGGGTAGAGCAGTCTTGGCTGTAGGTCCCCACTTTTCATGACTTTGAATATTTCTTGTCAATCCCTTCTAGCCTACAAAGTTTCTTTTGAGAAACCATCTGACAGTATTATGGGAATTCCCCTATAGGTAACTAACTTCTTTTCTCTTACTGCTTTTAAGATTCTCTCTTCATCTTTCAACTTTAACATTTTTATTATGCTGTGTCTTTGTGCGGGCCTCTTTGTGTCCATCTTGTTTTGGACTTTCTGTGCTTCCTGGACTTGCATGTCTATTTCCTTCACCAAAATAGGAAAGTTAGTTAGGTTTCCAATTTCTTGCTCTTTCTCGTCTACTTCTGGCAGCCCTATGATATAAATGTTGGAATGCCTGAAGTTGTCCAGAGACTCCTTACACTATCTTCATTTTTTTTGCATTGTTTTTTTCTTCCCTATGTTTCAAATCACTGATATGATTTTCATGTTCATCCACTCTATTGTTGATTCCCTGTAAATTGTTTTTTATTTCAATTAGTTCATCCTTCATTTGTGACTGGATTTTTTTATGCTGTTGAGGTCCTCACTAAATTCCTTGAGCATCCTTATTACCAGTGATGAACTTTGCATCTGATAGGCTGCTTATCTTCATTTCATTTAGTTTATTTTCTGAAGTTTTGACCTGTTCTTTCATTTGGGCCATGTTTCTTTGTCTTCTCATTTTGACAGCTTCCCTGTATTATTTCTATGTATTACATAGAGGTGCTATGACTCTGTCTTGGTAGCATGGCCTAATGTAATAGGTATCCTGTAGGGTCCATTGGCACAGCCTTCCCTATCACTCAAACTGGGTTCGAGATGCACTTTCTGTGTGAGCTGAGTATATCCTTGTGTACTTGAGCTTTGATTGCTGTAGGCAGCTCAATGGGAGGGATTTAACTAGGCCAGTCAACTGTAAGGACTGACTGTGACCAATGACCACCAACTTCTGCCCTCTGTGGAGGATCAGCTGTGCAGTGGCAGGGCAATGGCACTCCAATGTGGTCTGTAGCTGTCCACTTGGTGCACAGGCTCTGAGATTTCCCAATGGTGCTGGCTAAGGTCAGCCCCCACCTATGTTCTGCCACCCTCGGTGAGCTATAAAGCAATTTGAGATGGCTGCTACTTGTGCTGGGCTTGGAGGTTCTCAGGTGAAGCCAAGCTGTGAACCTAAGTTGGCTGCTGCTAGTGCTGGGCCTGGCGCCACTTAGTAAGATGTATAGGTGCTGGGGGCTCACTGAGATCAGCTATTGCTTGTTTGAGAGGATTTAGGAAGATGTAAAGCACAGGTCAAGGCCAGTCATTCATATGGAAAAGCTAATGTTAACTGCTTGGGTGGGCCTGTCATTTGGGTAGGGAGTAGTCCCAGGGAATCACCAGGGTGGGGTAATGTGAGGCCAGGTTGATGAAGTTTCAGATATGGTATCACCTATGGTCTCTGTGGCTCTATTGGGGGAAGGTTCAAAAAAGCAACAACGGTCTCTGCTCACTGTTCTGCCTGGGAGGAAGCTGTCCCTGCTCCTGCTCTTGCTCTTGCTCTTGCTCTTGCTCTTGCTCTTGCTCTTATGCCAGACAATTCAGTCCCTCCTCATATGCCACTGCAGCCTTTCAAGTGGCTAACCTGGTCCTGGAGCTCAGAGAGAGTGAGTCTGAGTAAGTCTGTGTGCAGAGTCTTTAAGAGGAACTGCTTGGAAATCCAGCAGCTTCCTCCACTAACTCAATACCTGCTGGGTTTTTTTATAGCCAGAAGTTGTGGGGACTTATCTTCCTGGCACTAGAATCCCCAGCTGAGGGTTACTGGTATTGGACTAGGTTCCCTTGCTCCTGAGATATCACTCCTGAATTTTTATCCACCACACGCAGATGTGGGACCAGACCATTCCCTGTATCTGCAATTCTGTGTCTCTGCCCCTCTTACTAGCCTGGATGGATGTGATTTCTTTAATTCTGTAGTTGTAGGACTTCCATTCAGCTCAATATCTGATGGTCTTGAGTAATGGTTGTTCTACAGTTTAGCTGTAATTTTGATGTGGCTGTGCAAGGAAATGAGCTGTGTTTACTTATGCATTCATATTATACTTCTGTTATTGATGGTTGATATTACTATAGATGAAAGATTACAGGTAGATTAAAAATTTTAAACAAAGCCCCAAAATATATATAAACAATGGTGACTTTTTAATAATTGCCTCTGCTTTACAGAATTAAATAATATGAAAATGTAATTTGCCCTTTAAAGACTTTAAATAATTAATATAGTTCATTTATTAATTGAGTGGTTACCATATGCTAGATAATATTCCAGATGTCTTAGGGATACAGATATGACTCAGTCATGAACTCTCCTTTTGTGAAGATTATAGTCTAAGACAAAGGCTTATAAATGCATAATAAATAACTACTATGTATGTTAGCTAACATAGCTAGTTTTCAGAGCAGTACTAGTAAAATAAAAATTCAAAAAAGGAAAAATTTTAACAGGGAAAAATTTAGGGGTGTAGACCTTAATTCATATTTTTCAAAATTATCTTATAGTTTTTAGCCTTTGTCAAAATCTGCTAATGAACTGACCTCATATTGAGACAAAATATGCGAAATAAACCACTGATAAATCCAAGTAATGTCAACTTTTTAAACATAAAGTTTTCTCTTCTTTTGACTGAGTTAGAGGATCTTTACTAGGGATAAATGTAAAACATTAAGTACCTGTGATCTAAATTTGCCTACAGAAGTGTTACTTCCTCCAAAAGACCTTTCCTGACCATCCTGACTAAAATAGCACCCTATGTTATTCTATGTTAGCACCCTAAGTTCTTCTCACTTTTCCTTGGCATACAGACATATTAAAAAAAATAGTTATTCTTTTGCTTACTGTCTTCCTCAAGAGAATCTAAGCTCTTTGAGGGTAGAGGACTTTGTCTTATTTGCTATTGTCTCACCAGTATGTGGTGTAAGCATCAGTTACTAAATTACTGAATAATTTGCTAACTCACCATAAAATGAGCATAAATTCCAGGATTTCAAAGCAACAAGCACTATCCATATCTAGCATTACTCCTTTAACTCTGTCTAGTTTATGTTTCTGCTTGGCTAAGGGGTATACCAAATTTAATATGTCAAGAACAGATGGTTTATTTTTTTCTTTCTTATCCTAAAAAGAGATTGTTGTTGCCTTTGGTCCACAGTGGGTATATTATCTCTTGGTCCTGGGATTCCTAGGTGGCACTGTTCCCGAGGAGGCTTTCCAGTAGTGTTCCTGTCCAGTACTTGGCAGGGGAGGAGGGGACAAGTATGGAAGGGGGTGTCTGACTTTGCCTCAATCACTCAGAACTCCATTGTCTTGTCTGGGCCTCAGTTTCCTCATTGGGGTCCTGGGAGGGTCCTGGGACAATTCAGTACTTCAGGACATTTAAAACATCTGGGGACTGTGGCCTGGCTCTCTCTCAGGGACTTCCTTCAAGTATCCCCACCCTCATTTTCAAAAACAAAACAAAACAAAACAACAACAACAATAAAACTCCCACAACTTTTGTTTTGCTAAAACTGCCTGGAACTTCTGTGGGTACAAAAACCACAAACTGATCAGCAAAGTTAAGGGAAAAGGGGCAGAAGCAACCAGAAGTCATTTGGGGCCAGTTTCCATCCCTGCACAGAATTTCTTCTTTTCCTCACAGCTTGGCCCAAAGCCTGCTGGGAAATATGCGACCTGGATGTGCCCTGGAAGAGACCCATCACCCTACATACATCTGGATCTGGCCTTCACAGACCCTTTGCTGGAAGCACTTGCACACAGAAAAACAAGATGAAAACACAGAAACACCTGAAATCCCAGATAGGGCAATATTGTGGGGAGATACACCACAAAAGGGGTATCATTAGCCTGCCTCCTTCTGGTAGTAGTTGAACAGTACTCCAGGGCTTTCCCTGGACTTGGTCTATCTCAGAAGTTTTAATATGCCACTCTGGGCTATTTTTCCCCTAGTGTTCACCATTTTGGTTAATGTTATAACTACCTAGTTTTTCAAGCTCCAAAGCATTCTTGATTCTTCTTATTATTTTACCTTCATCTGCCCAGCTCTATCACATATCTATCTACTTTTGTCCATCTTCAGTGCTCTAACCTTAAAATGGTTTCATTTCTTCATTTCTTATTTTGCTCCCCATCCTTTCCTTCCTCTGGTGCTTTTACTACACACCTACTGAATATACCTTTCAAAAACTTAAATTAGATCAGGATGTTCCTTTAAAACATAACAAGCATTTCCCTTTACACTGAGAATGCAACTCAAACTTATATAAACAAGCAAACAAAAATTCATGATCTATTCCTACTGACTTCTTTGAACTCTTGTCTTAGACCTCTGTCTCCTTGTGCTCTAAAATCCAACAACACTGCTTTTCTTCTCTATTTGTTCAACCACAAGCTTAGTCTTACTTTAGGACTTTTCTCATGGTTTCAAGTCTGTTGTTCCTCATCTGCACTATTTTTCAACACTAAAGTCTCAGCTAAAATATCTCTTCTTCAAAGGTCTTCTCCACCACCATATGTAATGTTGTTATACCCTACCACTAGCCCTGTTTATTCTCTTCTTATTCCTTATAACCATCTGGAATTACTTTATATGTTTGTTTATTTATTTATATTCAAGTGTAAACCCCACAAGAACAAGAACTCATCTGTCTTACAAATGGTGCTATGTTTGACAAACAGTAGATGCTCACTAAATATTTATTGAATTGACTATTAAAATAATCAATTAATCATCAATGACATGGTCAGAAATCACTACCTTTTACACACATTTTAAATTTATTTAATATTTAGGATTCTTCAAACATTATTCTAATTTAGTTTTATTAATATTTATTGTGTACTTCCTACATGAAAGAGACGTGGCCTGAATATACAAAGGTGAATAGAACATGGACTCAGTTTTTTGGAGGTTTGTTGGTTAGCTGGAGAAATATCAAAATAAATAATTGTAAAACTTAATGATAATTGCAACAATAGGTTAGGATAGAAAAGTAGTAGAGAAGACAGAATGAGCACTAACTGGGATGTGGGATAGTAAGAAAAAATATCTCAACTTGGAGTTAGAAATATAAAATCTAAGAATTCACAGATGCACAGGTAAACCCAGATGCGGTTCTGGCAGAGAAAATGCCACGAGGAAGTAAACATGTTAAAGCTGCAGAAGCAGCAGAAGTTCCTTTTGGGTTTGGAATGTAAAGTGTAGGAAGTAGCGAAAGAACTGATTAGAATGGAAAGCAGGTATAGATCCTTGAGAAATCATGTATTACATACTAAGGAATTTAAATGCCATTGTGCAAGAGACAAGAAACAAGTGATTTACTTAAAATATTCTCAAATAACTAGTCCTATCAATCATGAAATCAAAAAGAAACTCTCTAAAGGTTGAATTTCTGATACTTAAGATGAATGTATTACTTTACAATGACTCAGAGATGAGTTATGGTAGCAGCGTGTGGACATGGTACTCTTATTGTTTCTTTAATCTTTGTCCATGGCAAGGTATACAATTCTCCTTAACTAAATTCTTTTGTTATGAAAATACAATATTTTATGTTGACTTATACTTGAACTATAAGAAATTGTGTGGATTATTAATTTTATTTATGTTTAATATCTGACTTATAGTAGATATCAAACAAATAGTTGGCTAAATCATGATCAATAATAAAATTTATTTGCTTACTATGGTTTACAAACTGTAAAAGAAGTTGTTGTTTTGTCACAGATCCACTAAAATTCCAGAGGAGATGGTAATAATAATTTAAGTGCTGGCTGAATATAGTAACTAACATTGCTTAATTGTTTCCTATTTGACATTTTAGAGATGATAAAGTAGAGGCTTAGAGAATTAAGTAACTGCCCAAGACAGCATAGGTGGTAATGGACAGAACAAAAAAATCAAATGGAAAGTTCAAGAACCCTTGTATTTTCACTACCACTGTAATGTAATGTCTCTCTGTTTCTGAAGAAAAGTGTAAAATCCCGGTTAGGTATAACAGATAACACTTCACTAAAAAGATTTTAGATGATGATAGCATGATTGGCATTAAAGGGGAATACAGTTTCACATCTGACTTTCTCTAAGGGTTTTTGCTACATCTAGCAGTTATCTAGCTAAGTCTGTTGTGTTAAGAAAGGAATTATTTCCTATCCTTTCGGTGATACACATTTTCAATTACAAATTCATCTTTCATCATGGCCTAGATGTTCTCATTCTTATTTCCTCATACTTTTGAGGTTTTTCTTTTTTTTTTTCCTGGATAATCAAGTAATATCATCAGACTCACTCTCCACCCTTCTCCCGAAGAACTATGTACTACAAATTATATCCCCAAAGCTGTGCTTTCTTTGAGTGACTCCACACCTCTCTTTTATCTGAGGAAAGCCAGTCCGTGCTGTCATCTGTCATATCCCTGAAATACAACCTAGGGCATTGACTTCATATAATATTTTTAATTGCTCATTGCCAAATAATGAAGATTTCAAGACAACAGAAACAGAACTACGTTTCAAGACAATAGAAACAAATATATACGGTAAGTTGAACTTTAATTAATTTTTATTAAGTGAGATATTTTTTAGAGAAAAATATCCACATTGCTTTATTTTTAAACACAGAATGAATATAGATGCGTTTATTTTAAAGACAGAATGAACATGGCTGGAAATCTTTTTTTTTAATTGCCTCTTAGGACACAGCCATGTTATTTCTTAATATAAAATTTAAAAAAATTGTTGTTTAATGTTTACTATATAATCTCCTTTAAGGTTACTGCTAAGTGCTCAAACAAAATTGCTTTATAATCTATTATTTTGTCTTGCAGAAGGCCCCACCCCCCCCCCAAAAAAAAGGAAAACTAGGAGTTATCATAATAAAGTAGTATGGTTAGAATTTTCTTGCTTCCTTCACTTTTCTTATCATAAATCTATTTAACAAAAAAATCTTAAACAACCATAAAGACCAAAATCTGTGGTTGTGGCTAAGGGTTTTAACACTAGCACAGTATAAATTATGTTACCTGTGTCCCTCCTTCCCCCAGGGATGCTGGGAGAAGTACAATGTTTTCTGGGAATCCAGAGGAAGAATAATACTTTCTCACTATGACGTACCTAACATAACTGTAGTTATTAAACATCGAAGAGAAACAAACAGGATAAAGCTACCACTCACTTTGGAAAAGATGACATTCTCATTGCAATTGCAACTTCTTTTATAGTCTTCTGCGGTTACCACCAAGTTTTGCTTCTATGTTCCTCTCCTTTTCTACATTGTATTAAGCTATTATATATTTAACTTATATATGTTTGTAAACTATTACTGTTTAATTTTGTCCATTTTTGAGCATTATAAAAATTTTGTTAAATGGTAGGAGGTCTTCTGATTTTTTTCCACTACATAGAATGCCCGAGATTTACTTAGATTGATTGCTATGGTTAGAGTCTATTCTTTTGTTTGTTTCTAGTCCTTTGCTTTTGCAAACAATGCAGCTATAAACATTCTAGTGCATGCCTACTGGTACAGATGTGCAAATTTCTCCATGGCATGCTATCTGTGTATTTCACATGAAAATAAGAAAATGTATGACAGCTGTGGTGGGGGGATGTTAGGGCGTGGAGGGATAGAGCAAAAAGAAAAAAAGGACTCAAACATGGACAACAGGGTGGTGATTGCTGGGGGGAAGGAGTATAAGTGGACTAAATGGTAATGGAAAAAATACAATAGAGAGTAAATAAATAAAAAGAAAATGTTATGCAAATTGTGTGTACCAATTTACAGTCTCACTAGAAGTGTATGAATTCCAAATCTCCGCATCTTTACAAATATTTTATTCAATATAATGCAATACTTTAAAAATCTTGCTAATATAATTAAGGTAAAAAGTTTATATTATTGGAGTCTTGATTTTCATTCCCTCTATGACTAATGAAATTGAGCATTTTTCATATACTTATTTTCCAGTGTGTTTCCTTTCATTAAAGTGCCTACTTACTTCTTTTGCCTATATTTAGTTTGGGTTATTTGGTTTTTACTTATTCTTTTGCAGGAGTTTTTAAAAATATGATTATTGATACCAATTTTTGTTCATCTGTATGTATGGCAAATATCTTCTCCAGTTACCTAATAATGTTTGTTTCTTTTCATGGATGAGAAGTCTTAACATTTGATATATTTGGTTTTGTTAATATATTCCTTTATGGTTACATTTCTTAACACCTTGTTTATGAAACATTTTTGTATACCAAAGTCATAAAGATATCTATGTATTCTTCTAAGAATTTAAAACAACCATCTTTCCAAAGAATTTGATTCACCTGGAATGGAAGTTGCCTATGGCATAAGATGAGGGAAGAGATTTGTATTTTTTCCATATGCATAGTCACTTTCTTTAACACTAATTATTGAAGAGCCCATCCTTTCCAAAATAACCTGCAAAGCACTTCTATCAAATATTATATTTCCCTGCATGTGTAGTAAATTTGTTCAATTTGTGCTGTTGGAGATTGGAGACTCTATGTGATGGACCTTGCTCATGAAAGCCTTTAATGCAATTTTGGATGTACAAAGAGCACTTAGCTATAAGTTGAAGGACAGATAATGAACACAGAGTTCAAGACTCTGCTTAGGAAATTAAAGGCATTCAGTGTTAAATACTGGCAATTTGAAACAATGGACTTGGATAGATAGCCAGTCTCAAGAAACTGGAGATGGCCAAGAGAAGAGTTCTCTGGAGACAAGACTGAAGGATTTTAGAACAGTGATGTGTAATATTCAATTCAAAGTCGCTGTTTGAGCTACCTGTTCAGTTTTTAGAGTCTTCAGTAATTTTCAGATACACACTAATACCTTGGAATTTTGAGAAACCACCTTGGGTGTTTTTTGGTGAGAAACACAGCAACACAAGGGAAATGGACTGCCACTTTTTATGGGAAGATGCAGAGTATGTATCAAGAATACAGTAAAAGTCAGGATATTGGATTGAGAATTGATGAGGGTAATATCTAATTCTTCCTTGGAGACAGTGGAGTAAGAAGGGGTGGCTAATATGGAAATTTTCCTCCTATTTATGTCCAGACTATTTTATTGAATTCTGAAGGGAAATATTATGTTGTTCACCACAGTCTCAAATTTACCATTCCTACATGGAATGCTTTGTCAGGTTTATGTTCTCTTCTTTTGCTTTGAACTTGAAGATTATGCCCCAAACTCCTTATCACAGTACTCAGAACTGCATAAAATCTAGACTCTAACTCTTCCTGCCCTTCTCTTTTCTTAAGTAACACTGAAGTACTTTCAGTGTCTTAAATAGGCTGGGCACTTTCAGACCTCCTTCCTGTGATGATTTGTTTCCCTGTGCATGTTATGCATTGTGTAGATGCCACGGTAAGAATGGAATAATCAGCATAGTAAGAAGGTTACATCAGTCAGTTAAGGAACTGTGGCAGTTGCTGACTCCCACAGTCACCCCACCCTTGGCTGTGGACAGCAGCCACAGTGGAGGGCTCAGTTCCACTTTGGCACCGCTGACATCGTAGTCTAAGACTGAAAACAAGCACATCGCCACATCATGGTATGAGCACAAGCATGTCAGGTTTTAAAATCATCTATGGAATCATGGCCAATGGAAGCATTTCAGGCAAGATTAACAAGTTTACTAGTAAGGGATCAAAAAATCTAGCTGTGATATGATGATCTGTCTCTAGCTCTTTCTCTAATTCAGAATTTGTATCAAAAATAAGAAAAATTTATTCTGCAGCTGGAATATATCATTGGAAATTCATTCACAGTATTTTTAAAATATATTTTATTTACTTATTTTTAGAGAAAGGGGAATGGGGGTAGAAAGAGAAGAAACATCAATGTCAGAGAGAAACATTGACTGATTGCTTTTCCTACACAACCCCGACCTGGGACTGAACCAGTAACCTCGGCATATTTCCTGGCTGAGAAATGAATTGGTCACCTTTCACTTTGCAGGATGAGGCCATGCCAACTGAGCCACACAAGTCAGCATGTCTATCTAGGTATTTTTTGAAGATTAAACTATTAGATGTATTTAATGAAAGAAAAAAATAAATTTGTTGATAAAAATCTAATAATACCATTCTATTTAAAAATGCTTTCCAAATTTGCTCCATGGAAACCATCTCTATACTAGAAGAAGAAACACAACAAAAATGTTAAAGTTTAAATCAAACTTTAGATATATTTAATGTGTTTTGGAACTTCTTTAAAAGTACCATATTTTGCCATGTATAATGTACATTTTTACCCAAACTTTTGAGGGAAAATAAGGATGCACATTATACATGGGAATCAGTACCAAAACATGGTTGCACTAGTAGGTCAGTTAGTAAAGTCTGCTTATAAATGCTAAGACATTAACAACATATTTTATTTTTGAACTCAGATAGTTAATATTATTTTCATTAAACTGTGTCAGTACAATTTCACTTAAATACAAACTGGCAGACCAGGTTCAGGAATTCATAGAGGAAACAATATTTCAAGCAACAAGAACCTCCAGTGATCTTCTTACCTCTCCAGCCACATTATTAGTGGCCATGGTGTTACCAGGCAGCAGTGCTATCCAGATTACCCAGTGTTTACCACATCAGCAATTTTCAGGATGCTCTGGACTGCTTCAGGTGCTAGAGTCAGTGCACTAACTGAAGCCAAAAGAGGCTGGACAACTGGTTCCTCCAAAATGTTGGAAACACCACCCTTTTGGACATTAATGCCTGTAGTTTTTTTCTCCCTAGTCATGCTGGTTTCTTACTCTGTTACTGTAGAAACGGGATTCAGGCCAGCATTTGCAGCTAGTGTAGATGGAATGACTTCCATAGCATCTGCAACAGCATGAACGTGGTAGGCTTCCATACCACTCAATGTTCGTGAATATTCAGTTAACCATAGGGCTGACTTTATTTCTGGAGCACCACTTCCTGCAATCAGAGCTCTGTTCTTCACTCAACAGTGGATGACACAAGGCATCATAAACAGAGAGCTCAGCTTCTTCAATAACAATTTGATAGATCCACAAACAACAATTGTAACTGTTTTTTTTCTTCCAGGGTGTGTACAGCCTATAATCTTGAGCAGTTTGCCAGAACCATCTAAATTGACTTCCTAGCTAACTCATCTGATCCCAGCATGTCAGCATTGAACTGGTCGATATGAGCAACTGGCTTGGTTCCAATTGTCTTACAAATGAGTACAATATTTTCTTTTTCAACATCCTTAACCACCATAATCTTTGTTTTGTTCAAGAAATGTAATGTGAGATCACTAAAAGCATCTCTTAGAATAGACTTCTGTATGAGAAGGACATTGCATCCTGTTTTCTTAATTTGCTTTCCTAAGTTTAGAATATAGGGTCTCTCTTCTCTCAGACTCAGTCTATCTGGACGAAGTCAGAAACTACTATCTGATTATCCATATCTGTTTGAGAGTAGAGAAGCAAATTTGAATAAACCCAAACTTAGCCTTTTCAACTCTGGTTATACTGGTGTTTGCCATCTTTTGAGTGAGAACCAGCCCTTTCAACAATTCACAGTCATTGATTCTCCCACAAAGTTTCTTAACTATTTTAATATCTCTTAGATCTACACTAACAGCTGTGGCTGGGTCAGTCACTTTTATCACTGCATTTGTACTCATTGGAAGAAGCAGGCTTGAATATTGAGAGGTAGCCTTTGAGTTCATTGAAGTGGTCGCACGACTTAACAAAGTTTCTCTGCCACTCAGTTCCACAGGTTGAGACATGTCAGTCAAGATTTCAACACCTTTTCCCAAAGCCTACTGAAATGACTCAGAAATTATAGTTGAGTGAATCCCTTTCACTTGGTACAGGAATTTAAGAGAGAACCAGCAATGATGACCACCGATATGACACCATCTTCTGCGTCTATGTCATGTGCCTTTGACAACTCTAGCAGCATTCTGGCTGCTGGATGTAACACTTGCATTTTATGATCATCAGAATGGCTTTTCCATCTTGAACCATCTTATCCATTCCTTTTGGTCCAAGGCTGGTTCTAACAACATCAGCAACAGCTCTGGCCATGGAGATCTTGCTGAAGTGGCTCGGGGCCAGCTTCCTGCAGTCCTTACAGGTACTTTTGTTGAGGCATCACTGTCCCTGTTTCAGGGAGCCACTTCGCAGGCATGGTAAGCTGGGCTGGGCCTGTGTGTGCTCAGGACAAATGGATGGATCAACAGGGTATTTTAAAAGATCAATGACAGGCATGACCAGTGGGGAACCCTGTTTTATAATAGGTAATGAAAGATTTAGAACTTTTTCTGTAATAAATATGTAAAATTATGAAAAACATAAATAAATAAATTCATTCTTTGGTTTTATTATAAGGTAATCATTTTATATTTCATAAAAGGAGGAAATGTTGAATGTGGAGTATAAATTATAATCAAATTATAATTGATTCATATTTAGATTCTTAGGTGAAGCTTTCTCAATCCTTGCAGACCAGGTTCACATTCCATTACTTTTCCTCAGGAGTTTTATACTGTTATCCATAACTCTATTATAGAATTCAATATATCATATTACATAATAGCCACAGGAATAAAACAGACATTAATACTTATTAAATGAATGTACTAGCAAAAAGCTAGGGCTTATACTAATTGAGAAGTAAGCATCTAAATTCAATTTTTAGAAAAGCAACCCTTAAGCCTGGACAGTATACTCATGACCATTTCTATCTAATGTATAACATAAAGTTATGAACTGAGTTAATAGGAGTTTATAAGGGCAAAATGAAAAAGAAAGAATGAGTAAGGCAGGAAAGAAGAAAAAGGGGAGGGAAGGAAGAGAGGGACAGAGAAGAAAGGGAGAAACTAGATGACAAAGAAGAGAAAAATAAAAAGAAATAAAGTTTATTAGAGGGACAAAATATTAATGGAGTGGTTTATCTTTAAAATTTACCTATAAGTTTAAGGAAGGACAAGATGGCATCTGTCCAGAAGGTACCCAGCCATGTACTATGGCACATGGAGACATTTACTGAAGAAGATACAAGAAATATTGCACATAGGACAAAGATGCCTCAGTCCCCTTCAAAGTAGGCACTAGGGGACCTCACACTATTCTCTCAGTGTCTCTTCCACTATTCAAAACACTCTGCAAAATCCTTTGTTGGAATCGCCATCAGCTGTCCCACTGGATTTTCCTAAGTCTTATTGGGTCTGAAATCTTTTCCCTTTCAAAGGTGATTTTAGTTTTGGGAAAAGCCAGAAGTCACAGGGCACCAAATCTGGGCTATCATGGGGCCGAGTCACCTGGGAGATTTGATGTTTTGCCAACATCATGGCCCGAGACATGATGCATGAGCAGGTGTGTTGTTGTGGTGAAGATGCCAGTCACCAGTTGCCCATAGCTGTGGCCATTTTTGTCTTATTGCATCTTTAAAATGATGAAGAACATTGAGGCAGAACTCCTTATTAATTATTTGGCCTGGAGGAGTATGCTCGTGATGGACAACACCTTCCCAATAAAAAAACACAGTTAATATGTTCTTGATCTCACTGCAACTTTGTCTGCCATCTTTGGGTATAGAAAACCAGGCAACTTCCATTGGGATGACTGGGCCTTCATTTTTGGATCATGGGAATCAGAGATGCATGATTCATCTCTGGTTATGATTTCTTGAGGAAATCTGGTTCATTGGTGGTGGTTTGAATTATGTCATTAGCAACTGCAGCATGAAGTTACTTCTGCTCTGGTAGCAGAAGCCCCAGAACAAATTTTGCCACAACCAGTCTCATGCCAAGATCCTGTGTCAAAACCTTGGACACAGTAGTTTTTGGAATCCCCAGACTAGCTTCTAGTTCTCACACTGTCAGTCACTGATCTTTGCTGTTGCAGCCCATACATGTTCAACATTCCCAGGTGTTCTGCTTGTTGCAGGCCTTCCAGGACATGGATCACTTTCAACAGATTCTCAATCATCTTTGAAGCATTTGTGCTACACTTTTATTTGTGCTTCACTCCTTGCATCATCTCCAAAAGCCTTCTGAATCATCTGAGTAGCTTCTGTGGAGGAATGTTCAAGCTTCATGCAAAATTTGATGAAGATTCATTGCTCAATTCACTCAGCCATTTTGAATAAAACAGCCACACAGTACACATGCTCACTCAATGGTGTCTACCAGCAACAAAAACTCTATGTGGTATGAATATTAGGTATGAAATGAAAACATTCTTTTATATAGACTCTATCTAGTGCAATAATGCATTCTCCCATGTTGCTAAGCAGTGAAAATGTTCCCATGGTTTTCCCCTGGGAAACACAGATGTGAATTAGGTCCTTGGGGAAAGAGAAAGAGAGTGATTTAGTCAGTTACCTAGGCCCATATTGTTTTCTTTCCTTACAGTTTAACTCAACTTCATCTTTAATACACAGGCTAGAAAATCAGGTTAATTATGAATAAAACCAGAAACACATCTAGACATTTGAACCAATACCACTATGAAAAGTGGGCTTTGTTTCACTCGGAAGAATCAAGTCTAATATGTCATGATGAAGATGGATATGCCTAAGAAGAAAGTATAAATGCAAATTTGTTAATCCAGAAGCAAAACTAGGACTTCCAGCTTCATTTTTTTGTCCTGATTACTTAAAAATGAGCAAGAACCTTTTTCATGGTAAGGAAAGGCTACAGAGAAGCTCAGAAAGAGCACAGGTTTAGAAGTCAAATTACCCTGGAGTTGAAGAGCTATTTGCTCTAGAGCAAATTGTTTAGTTCTCTGTCTAGGACTGTTTCTATATGAAAGAAGCAATTGGAATATTTCTATCACAGAATCGTCTGGGAGTAAAAAGTGGAAGAACGCATATATTTTTATGTCTGTTACATAATAGACAATCAGTTAAATGAGTGTCTTGTCCTCCAACATCTTCCAACACATTTTGTATTACGTTACTAATTTTGACTGCAATTTTATTTGCAAATGTGCTGCAAGTGTAAAAGGTTTGGCCAGGATCTTGTCATCAGAGACAGAAAGATGATGTTTGAAAGGTGAGCTAGTCCAAATCTTGCCTCAGTCACTTGTGGTCTAGGAGGCTGATCACTGACAGGAGGATGTAATAGTCTGGAGCGGTCAGGGAGCTGAGCTAAAGCAACTGATTTTTTCTAAGAATAGTTATACACGTGATCTTTTAAAACTTCAGCTTATTACCAATGCATAAGTCATTTTCTTGGCATTAAAACAAATGACTCAAATAAATTATCTTTAGCACAAAAATCTGTTGAATGAAGCCATTAAACTACTTATGAAAACTGAGTGTTTAATTGTTCTTAAATATCATTATTCTCCTATTCTTTCTACTATAAACATATGCAATGAAAGCAAAAGTTAACCATTAGGGTCACCATTTCATACTCCTGAATTTGATAAAGAATATTCTTTGGTATAAACAAAAGATTAATGGGTTCATTTTATTATTGATATTTGCAATGTGGAATATTAATTTAACAAATAAAATGTCATTTTATTTTAAAACTGGAATTTATTTATAAAATTGTGTATTTATTTTTATATGTTTAAACTTCAGTCACCTTCAAATTACTCTTCATTTGATGCAATACACCTACTGAGACATTTTTTCTACTTTTCAAAACAGTTTTTGAACTTGTCAATTTTGATGCCTTTTAGTGCTTCTGCCATTTTTTTTTAATTTCACCTCTTCCTCATCACCAACACGTTTTCTTTTGAGGACTCTTCTGGGGAAAGAAAAAAAAGTCACTCAGGATGAGAGCAGGTAAACAGGGAAGATGGGGCATGGAGGTCATGCCATTTATGGTCAAAAACTGCCAAACAGTCAGCAAGGTGTGGGCAGGTGCACTCATAAACCACCCATCATGAAATGGACAAACATGTTGAAAGAGTCTTCAAATAAAATTCACTGAAGCTGAATGCAGTCTCTCAAAACACCACCAGCTGGTACACTGATACAGAGAGGTTCTGAGAACACTCACCTAGCAGGGGAAGCCTGTACTACAAGGGGCCTTCCCTCTAGAAGAGAATTCTGTATTTTGGGGGAGGGTGTCCCCTCATATATCCTAAGCTTCAAAATGAAGACTTTTAATGGAATTAGGAAATGACTATTCCTAAATAAATGAAATGTCTATGCATAAATAAATGAAAATGTTAATTTAATCTGTAAAAATTCACATACCTAGTTCAATTAGAACTACACTTTGATTTTACTTATGAAGGCTTAGCAAATATTTTGGCAAGAAGTTTGTTTCCAACTCAAAGCTACTGAGAATGAGTTTCAGTTCTCAGCAGAATCTGTTATGTGGACTCAGCAGAAGCATTAACCTTACATTTTTTTAAGAAAACAAATCAATCTCTATGACACATAGGGAGAATGGGTCCTTCTCCCATCTGCTAGGACATTTCAGATGAGAAATAACAACAGGGATCAGATAAAGGAAAAGTTCAACCCACTTTTCTAAAAAGCCAGATTTATAGGTCCTTCAAATTTCATTGCACATCCAACATGGGAGACAATAGTGAGAAAACATCTTTCCTAAGTTTCAGTTTGGTTTTTATTTATTTCCATGATTGTGGAAAATATTCATTTGAAAAATCAACTATGCTTTCAATGCAAAGAAAAGAAGACAGATGTATCTGAATTTTTAAATTTTAAAAAAAGATTAGGGGTTTGAATGAGTAAATTTAGTCTGAAAATTGAATTGAATTAATAAATTAAATTATTTACATTATTTTCAAATTTTAGTAATTTAAAAATTTTAAAGATTTGATGTGTAAATATGGTAAAGAAGTTGAATATATGTCTTCATTTGAATGCCCACTTGGTTAAAATCCAAACCTCTGATAAAATAATATTCTAAGATTACATATGCATGAACATACACAAACACATATATGCACATATATACTGTTCATGTTTCATAATTAGCTTTTACCTTCTAAGATTCATATATATACACATATGCTTTATTTCATATAAAATTAAACTTCCAAAATGAAAAAAACATAAGAATATATAATATATATTTTATATATACAGAGAAAGTGTCAATGTGATTATATTATTCTCTGAAAATGATTGAATTCCTAAAAACAATTGTTTCCTTTTGTACCTTTTCTTAAAATCTGAAATTCTTAAGAATGTAAATAGTAGTACAAAGCCATAATTCTAAATTCTCTGAAGAGATAATTTTAGTACATCAAGTACAAACACCCTACTACTGCAACTTGTGTATTTAAGTGCAGCTTAAATTAAAAAAAATAAATGAAAAGTTGAGAGAATGAGAGGAGAGAAGAGCACAGGGAACAGACAGCAAAAGCTCTGGGATCCATCTGCCTGAGTTAAAATTCTTGTTCTGCCTCTCATATGTTCCTGTATGACTGGGCAAGTTACTTAAATCTCCTTAAGTTTCCATTTTGTCACTCATCGGGAAAATGAGAATAATAATCTCTGAAGAGCTGCAGCATACTTAGTGCCTGGATTATAATTCCATTTTAAAAGAAGGTGAACATGAAAGAATAGTTTGAAGATGCTGCTGATGGCTTTAGCTGTTAGCTGTCATGTTTCACCAGACAGGAAGCCCAAGTTTGCTCCTTTATTTCTATGCCCTCCCACCACACATAAGCTGGCACTAAAGTGAGTTAAACTGGGGGCCTTAATGAACCAAATAATAGGGGCAGGAGACCTCATTATTTAAAAGGAGAGGTTAAACCCTACTGTTCTGTGAAGCATATTCTTCATGTTTCCCTCTTTCTGGTTTGCTTTTCTTTCTGGGAACTTCTCTCATATGGCTGGAGTGATAAGACAGACCTTCAATATCCTTCTGCTTCTCAGGATACATATGCCTTTCTCCTATCCTCCTTTTTTCCTGTCCCCTTCAAACCTCTCCTCTCCCATCAGAAGGCCAGTGGGAGCCAAGGGAGGTAAAGGGGAAAATAGTCAGCATGGCCCTTTCTGCTTAGGCTGACCTTGAGTCTAAGAAAAGGAACTTTTGCATGCACACATGGTCTAGCCTAGTTTATCAGTAAAAACATTCCCTATCAGAGTTGGAGGCCAAAGCAAACTCTTAGTAGTAAAATCTAAATATGCTAGATCTCAGCCTCTGAAAACAAATGGTATTAACATTAATATTCAATATCCAAACATTGATCCCCCAGTAAAGACACACAAGACTTTAGCCTCAATGTAAAGTCACATTCCAAATAGTGTCTCCCATACTACCTGGTGTGGATCTGCTCTTTTGTCTATTTCAGGTTTGCAGGTTGCTTCCTGCAAGCCGTTTCGGTAAAACACCCCTCCGATGCTGCTGTTCTCCAGGAAAATGCTGTTTCCTGCTGCACCTGCTTCGCACACTCAGCTGCGATGTGCCACTTTGTTCTATACACTTTATAAACTTTGAAATCTGGGAACTGAAGTTAAACTGATGCTGTCCTAAATTTCACAAGGGCTTTCCTGAAAATGCCTTACATTTCTGAGCAGCAGGTTCAACAATGATTCCATTCGTTTAACATATGTAAGGTAGTGTCCAGAAAGCTGATGATCAATGTTATTAGTGAATATCTCTGTGTAAGGACATTTCATCTTATTTTTTGTATTTAACTTTATTGTCACAATATTGTTCCTAATTAGCTTATATCAGTTTTATATTCAGAATGGAAATAAAGCTATATTCATTGAAAAAAGAGACCCTTGTAGATACTGCTCCCTACCCACTCATTCTGGGGGAGTGAGATCCAGTCCTGCAAGATGACTAGGGAAAAAAGACTTTCTCTCCTCCATTTTCAGGAACTAGCATGCAAACTTTCCCCCCTCCTTTTCTATAAAAGCAAAAATTCCCCAGTGAAGCTAGATTGGAATAGTGAAGGCTGGATTAATATCTGAACATCATGTTTATTTGGTAAAGACAAAATCGAACCACACACAAGCAGCACCGATTTTAAACTGTCCCTCAGACCTGTTCAGTCACCTGGTTCCATCCACGGCCCATTTTCATGTTTGTAATTTCATTTCATCACTCTAGTCTTCCCAGGCTTTAGTCATACAACTGACTGGATCACTATTCTCAGATTGGTGTCGACCATAAACTCAGCATGCAGATCAATGTTTTTTTATATGCTGTCAATAAAAATGCAGATTGGATTAAATCTCTGAGTTCAATGGCCCTCTATTAATGAACTCACTAATTAGTTTGTTCAAGCAGATACAAATCCTCTTATCTTTAGTATAATCATATATAATTCGTTTCATTTATCCATGACAGAATGCCATGAGAAACTGTCCTAACTACCTTGCTGAATTTATGTTAAATGAACCATTCTAGCAAGCCTAAAAAAAAATCTTATTGCTCATAATTTTTGTAAGTGCTCCAAAGAACCTGTTCAAATATCTCCAGAGTTCAAAAACTGTCTAAAATTTTTGAGATTCACTTTATTTTCTTATTTAGAGGTCACAAAATTATTTTCTCAGCTGCTAACTTCTCTTTGTTTACATAATTTCTAAAAACTAAATATTATTTTAAGTAACCACAATCATGACCATAATTGAAATAAATGATGTATTTGGACCTATAGACTTAAATGGAACACAAGATTTTATATATATGTATATATAACTTCAATTTTTATTTAACCCATTTATTATATAGTTTTTGTTTAAAAATGATTCTCTTTGAATGGGTGGACACCATGTACCACATGATTCAACACCTAAATGTTAAATGGAGCTGATAGACTGTTAAAGTACTATGTTAATCCTCCTACCTTCACAAATGCCACATTAAAACACCCTGAAAAGCCAGATTCAAATTTAGAATTTCTGGGCCCCCCAAGTTGTGTGCCTTCTTCCCACCCCCAGATCTGTCTGCATCAGACACAGGTATAAACACCTCAACCCACATATCCAAGATCTGTCCACATTTTCTCTTGTCTGCAAGTGACTACTCCAGGAATATTAAACCCAAGGAAGAGGCCTGAATCTGTTCTCAGATGCACTTGGGTCCATTTGGTCAGGAATTTTGGAGCATGAGTAGAAGACAGGGCATGTGGATTCCTGGCTCAGCACAGGGAGGCCTCTTTCTCTAGATCTAAGGACTTCACTGCCTTTGCAGTTGAAGAGGGCGTCTCCTTCTTGGTTATCTATTAATTTCAATCTTCTATTCTCTTATTGTTCTTGACAATTCCTTAAAAAACCTAGCTGGAAATATGTGTTCCCTTTAGAATTTTACATAATGGTTATTCTGGGCATTTCAATCTGAAAATCCTTACAGATTTGAGAACCTCTTCTGCATTCATCCCTCATTGTATGTCTCTCAACTTTTATACACAGTTCCCTTATACCATTACACATGCAGACAGACACAACAAACAATTACTGTGCTCCAGAGTAGCTGACATACACTGCATTAGTATTCAAGCATCTGGATTCTGGTTCTCAACCTACCATGTTGAGAGCTCTGGCTACCTGTATTGTGTTGTATGAAATAAAAATCATGATAATTTCCATTCTATCATCACAAGATTGTTTGAAATATAAAATAGAATAACATATAAGAAAGTAATCTTTAAAAAACCTAAAACATCACATAAATGCATGGGGTTATTGTGATCACCACTACAAATTGTCTTAAGAACTAAGACATATTACTCCTCAGAACCACTCACCTACTCCTCACTTACCTACATTTGAAGCATAATTTGCCATTTTATTGTAAAATAGACCTATATTTATTCTTAGAATGAATATAATTTGTTATGAGCAGAAATGAGCTAAAAGAAGCTATATATTGACCCATTTGTTAAAATGTAATATAAATTAAAATAAACCAAGTGCATAATAACAAAAATTCACATATAAGAAAACAAAACAAAAAAAAGACAGAAATATTGCTAATAAGGCTCTAGGATTCTACTCTAATTTCTCCATTGCCACATCCATTACTATTATTTATACTAAAACAATCTATTCTGTTAAGTTGGTTTTATCGTCTCTATTCATAGTTGTAGCTGCCAATCCTGAAATTAATCGTAAGTTCCCTGAGAAAAACATTATCTTTAATATGCTTTTGCCTCTATTTATTTCATCACACAGTACTCAGAATATAATTCGTTATAATGCTGACAAAACCAACATGTTTAAAACACAAAGATTAACCTCAAAATGTTACGACACGAATTTTGAATTCTCTTAGCCCTGGCTAAAAACATCTGTAACTAAAGATGAAAACTTACATGGGAAAATTCGCCTTCCAAAAGTTGCCCTCAAATTTACTAGGTGCTCATCCATGATGTTTTTGGTTGTGGACTTTCTAACAGTATTTCACTTTTCCTATGCCTGAGTGAACTGGTGAAGTTTATCCAGGAAAGTTGCCTAGTTTCTTCTTATATTTGGGGACATACATTTATGAATTTGTGGCTTCAATGGTGTCATGTCGACAGCTACAAGCCAAGCATTACCTTCTCATTTCATTCCTGATCCTTCTGTCCTTCTGGTACAAGTCATGTTATTTCAGACACAGAGTTCATTTGATGTTCTTAGCTGACCCTTATATGATAAACATTAAGGAAATTAAATAATGCTCAATGTTTACATAATCACTTAAGCCAAAAAAAGTGTCAGTTTTGCTATGGTCCATTCCAAGCCAGGGCTAAGAGAACTCTTCTGCCAAGATATCACCCACACTGTCCTCTTTATGTCACAAAGTTTTCATAACAAGTTATAATACTTTACTAAAAGGTGCCTAGAATAAGAGAGTTATTTTAAAATGTTATAGCAGAGGATAATTATTTTAATGTTATAGCAGACGATGGAAAGGCGAAATTGGGTGAGACCTAATTTTATATCATTAGCAACTTTTTCAGTCAGTACTCATAATGGTAGAAAGAACAACTAATAGTAATATTTTTGATATCTGGACTATTTGAAATCTTACCCCAAACAAACATTTAGGGAAGAGAACTTTATGTGCATTTAAATAAACTTGTGTAGAATTGGCTATAAAGAATTTAATCAATTACAAATAACTGAAAATATGATGGCAGTGCTTCCTATTTACCCTTTCCAATACAGTTTCTGTTGTCCATTACATGAGTGCAAAAGAGGCAGAGCAAATGGAAAGAAGTTTGAGATGCAAGGGAGGGAAGTCCTCTCTGTCTTCTGGTCCCCAAATTCTGTAAACCACTCTTGCCAATTGCCTGATCAAGCAGTGGACTTAGCTCACAAATGAATACAAGATAGACTGGCTATAAGATGGGTCATTCTTTGAGGTGATAGAGGCTGAGGAGTCATTTTGTGTAAAGTAGTCCACTAAGTACATCCCTAAGGAAAATTCAGAGCCAAGTGTTCCTTTTGCCCACTTTTGTCTATAAAGAAAAATGTAGCCTTTGTGCTCTCTTTTCATTTGTCCCACTTTTAAGGCAGAGCAGAATTTGAAGAATTTATTTTCACAAACACTGAACCAGATATTTGTCCCTGGAACGCATCAGTGTATATTGTATGTAGGAGGTGCATACAGAGGGCAGCACAGTGTTCATCTGATGGAAAGGAGTTGTAAAGGGCGAAAGTTAACTTTTAATGTAATCATGTTAAATATCCAATCTGGATGTTTTCAGCTGCACACTGTATTATTGTTTGATTAATCTCTACTTGGCTTTGGGTCTTATAGATCTAACACAGTCAACTAAAATTTAACAACTTTTAATAGTATATGCTTTGGTTGGGATTACCAGAATATTGCCTTTCAGGTAAAAGTTTTACCCTTGCAAAAATGTTTTAAGGAGACTGAGAGAATATTTGAATTATTTAATGGAGTTTTGTGTGTGAATCCCAAATCAGGACACGTCATAATTTTTCTCACATGCATGTGCACACACACTTAACATTCTACAGCACTAATGAGAAATCATGTTTATTATTCATATCTTAGCCACTGAACATTAATTGTACATTTTAAATATATATTGCCAAACTAGATTGGCACCCAAATAAATGCTTAGATCTTTGGTCTTATAAAAAGCATTTTCCTCTGATGAATGGGTTAAACTGTGGCTGTCAGTTTGAAAATAATTAGCCCTGTTGATGTACAAAGAATTGCACTGTCAGGAATTGTCACTGTCATTGAGTGCTGTTCCTTAGTCTGCATGCAATGTTCTGTCTGGCTCAGAAAATCTTAATAACAGGTTGAAATTTAAGTGTAAAATTTAACCAATTTTCATAAAAATACCTTATTTCATTTTCATTTTGCTCTCATATGATTTTTGGTTGTCATAAAAGAGGATACTAAATGTATCTTATTTCCTTAACTTTCATTGCCTTTTGTTCTAGAAGATAGACATTATAGTTCCTTTATTGCCTTAGTACTTTTCAAATTTTTAATGGAAGTTTAAATTTCATTGGAAATGACAAAAGAAGAGAAAGGTCAGTGAGATGTAGACAGTTGAAGAGATAGATGTGAGCAAAGTTGCCTCCCCTGTGTCTCGAAAGAGTAGAGACTTCTTTAATCTAGATGTCCCAAGGATATGAAACTAGTGTTCAAATGTCCAAAACTGCCTTTAATCAACAAAAATCTTGCTTTAAGATGGTCATTAATCAGGGCCAAGTGCAGTCGAGAGAGTCGGAAGCTTTCATTATGCAACTTATTTGAGTATAATTCTGTAATCTGTAGTCAGTCTCTTAAAAAATCCTTTGTAGGAATCTCAAAGTCTTGAGGGCAGAGGTGTTGTTTTAATTTCTTTTTTAAGTTGAATTATGTTACATTTTTTATTTTTTGAAAGACACTACATAATGATAAAGGGAACAATCCAACAAGAGTATATAACCCTAGTAAACATTTATGCACCCAACATAGGAGCACCTAAGTAGGTAAAGCAAATCTTGATGGACATAAAGGGAGAGACCAACAAAAATACAGTCATGGTCAGAGATTTTAACATCCCATTGACTTCAATGGATTGATCTTCAACACAGAAACTCAACAATGAGACAGCAGCCTTAAATGACACTAGATCAAATAGATTTACTTGATATCTTCAGAGCATTTCAGCACAAAGCAGCAGAATATACACACTTTTCAAGTGCACATGGAAAGTTTTCTAGGGTAGACCACATTTAGGACACAAAACAAATTCCAAGTTTAAGAAAATTGGAACCGTATCAAGCATCTTCTCTCACCACAACGCAATGAGACTAGAAATCAATCACAAGAAGAAAACTGAAAAACATGCAATTATATGGAAGCTAAATAACATGTTATTAGACAGTGAATGGGTCAATGAGATCAAAGAAGAAATGAAAAGATACCTTGAAACAAACAAAAATGAGGATACAACAATTTAAAATCTGTGGGACACTGGGAAAGCAATTCTAAGGGGGGGAAATTCATAGCATTACAAACCTTTCTCAAAAACAAACAAACAAACAAACAAACAAAAAACAAGTAAAAGCCCAGATAAACAATTATAACTTCATACAGAAAAGAACTTGAAAGAGAAAAAACAAAGCTCAAAGTGAGTACAAGGAAAGAAATAATAAGGATCAGGGAAGAAATAAATGAAATAGAGTCTAAAAAAATGATACAAAACATCAATGAATCCAAGAGCTGGTTCTTTGAAAAGATAAACAAGATAGACAAACCTTTAATCAGACTCATCAAGAAAAAAAGAAAAAAGACCAAAATAAATAAAATCAGGTATCAAAGAGGAGAAATAATAACTGACACCAAAGAAATACAAAAATTGTAGGAAAATATTTCATAATAAGATTGTGAAATATAAGATTTCAAGTACATGCCAACAAATTAGACAAAATGGACAAATTCCTAGAAACATACAATCTTCCAAAACTAAATCAAGAAGAATCAGAGAATCTGAATAGACTAATTACACCCACTGAAACTGAAGCAGTAATCATAAAACTGCAAGAAAAAAAAACAACCTTGGACTGGATTGCTTCACAGGTAAATTATACAAACATTCCAAGGAGAACTAATGACTCTCCTTCTCAAAGTATTTTATAAAATTCAAGAGGAGGGAAGGAACCTAAAACCCCATTTTATGAGGCCAGCATTATCCTAATTCCAAACCAGATAAAGGTACTACAAAGAAAGAAAATTGTAGGCCAATATCCATTATGAACATAGATACTAAAATCCTGAAAAAAATTAGCAAACCAAATGCAGGAATAAACTAAATGAAATAAGTGGCATAAGACAAATACCATATATCATATTTTTCAAACTGTTAAGATGAACTTTTCTCCCCCAAATTTTAGAGGAATAATGGTTGTTAATACTGCTGTTGAGTTCTGTTTACATTTACATTGCTGAAATATTATGTTATTAAATATTTTACCACATTTTTGCTTCAAAAATACTGTTTCTATTTTCCTTCTCTAAAACCTAGGTGCATCTTATGGTCCAAAAATATGATAATTTTGCCTATAAGTGTAACCTAATCAATAACATAAACAAATGAGCAAAATAGAACCAGAGACATGGAAATAAAGAACAAACTGACTGTGACCAGAGGGTAGTGGGAAGAGGAATAACTGGGGAAAGAAGGGGGAGGGGCAAGCAAAGGCACCTGAATAGAGGATCATGGGCACAGACAATGGAGGGGGATTAACTGGGAGTTGGGGAGACCAGGTAGGTGAGAGCATGGGGAAAAAGGCAGGACAACTACAACTGAACAACAATTAAAAAAATAATACACCATGATCAAGTAGGGTCTATTCCAGGGATGCAAGGTTCGTACATGATTCACAAATCAATAACATGATTCATCACATAAAATGAAAGATAAAAACCGTATGATCATGTCAATAGATGCAGAAAAAGCATCTGATAAAATCCAGCACCCATTTGTGATAAAAACTCTCAACAAAGTGGGATTAGAGGGAACATACCTGAACATAATAAAGGCCATATATGACAAACCAACTCACTGCCAGCATCTAACTCAATAGGCAAAAACTGTAAGTGTTCCCCTTCAAGAACAAAACAGGGATGTCTACTTTCAACTCCCTTATTAAACATAATACTGTAAGTCTTAGCTATAGTCATTTGACAAAAAGAAGAAAGAAAAGGCATCCAAATTGGAAAGGGAGAAGTAAAACTGTCATTATTTGCAGATGACATGATAGTGTACAGAGAGGACCCCAAAGATTCCAACAAGAAACTACTAGAATTGATAAATGAATTCAGCAAAGTATCAGGTTACAAAATGAATATCGAGAAGTCAGTTGCATTTTTATATGCCAATAATGCACTAACAGAAATGGAAATTAAGAAAAGAATCCCATTCATGTTCAGTAAAATCACAGCAAACTCACAATTATTAACAATCACACCTAAAACAAAAACAAAAACAAACTAAGCAAACAGCTAGAATAGGAACAGAACCACAGAAATGGAGATCACATGAAGGGTTATCAACAGGGGCATCGGAGGGGGAGAGAGGAGGAAAAGGTACAGAGAATAAATAGCATAAATGGTAGGTAGAAAATAGATGTGTGTGGGGGGGTAAGAATAGTATGGGAAAAGTAGAAGCTAAAGAACTTATATGTATGACCCATGGACATGAACTAAAGGGGGAAAATGTGGGTGACAGGGAGTGTGCAGGGTGAAGGGGAGTGAAAGGGGGAAAATGGGACAATTGTAATAGCATAATTAATAAAATATATCTAAAAAAGAAAACAATCCTATTCAAAATTGCTACAAAAGGAATTAAATACTTAGGAATAAACTTAACCAAGGATATAAAAGACCTGCCCTCAGAAATTATAAGATAGTGAAGGAAGAAACAGAAAACACAAGTCAACGAACATGTATAAAGGACCCTTGGACAAAGACACTGGGTTGGGGAGGATTGAATTTGGGAGGTGGAGAGTGGGCAGGGCAGAGAAGAGCAAGGGGGGAAAAATGGGGACCTCTGTAACTGAACAACAATACAAAAGAATAAAATAATTTTATTATAGGTTTAAAAAAAGAAATAGAAGATACAAATAAGTGGAAGCACATACCATGTTCATGGATAGGAACAATTAACATCATTAAAATGTTCATAGCACTCAAAGCAATATATAGATTCAATGCAATTTATATCAATATTCCAATGACATATTTCACAAAGCTAGAACAAATATTTCCAAAATTTTATGGAAAAACAAAAGGCCCCGTATATAAAAAGCAATTCTGAGAAAATGAACAATTTGGAGGAATCATTTCATCTATTATCAAACTATACTCTAAGGCCATAGTAATCAAAACATCATGCTACTGGCATAAAAACAGACACATAGATCAATCGAACAGAATAGAGAACCCAGGAATAAGTCCACAACTTTATAGTTAATTAATATTTGACAGAGGAAGCAAACACATATAATGGGCTAAAGATAATTTACTCAATAAATGGTGTTGGGAAAATTGGACAGATACATGAAGAAAAATGAAACCTGAACACATTCTTACACCATGCACAAAAATAAATTCAAAATGAATCAAAGACACAAATATTAGACCCCAAACCATAAAAGTCCTAGAAGAACACACAGGCAGCAAAATCTTGGACACAGTTTGTACGAATATTTTATTGGATATATCTCTCCAGGCAAGGGAAACAAGAGAAAAAGTAAACAAACGGGGCTACCTCAAACTAAAAGGCTTTGCACAGCAAAGGAAACCATCAACAAAATAAGACAACCCAAAGAATAGGAGAACATATTTACCCATATATCTCATAAGGGGCTAATATCCAAAATTTATAAAGAACTTACAAAACTCAACACCAAACCCGCCCCTCCCCCCAAAAAAATCCCCCAAACAATCCAATTAAAAAATGGGCAAAGGACCTGACTGGAAACTTATCCAAAGAGGACATACAGATGGTCAATAGACATATGAAAAGGTGCTTAGTATCACTAATTATCAGAGAAATGCAAGTTAAAACTATAATGAGATATCTTCTCACACATGTCAGGATGCTTATCATCAATAAATCAACAACAAGTCCTGGTGAGGATGTGGTGAAAGGGGAACTTTTTCACTGTTGTTGGGAATACAGACTGGTGCAGCCACTGTGGAAAGCAGTCTGGAGATACCTCAAAAATTTAAGTTGATCTGCCTTTTGACCTAGCTATCCCACCTCTGAGAATATATCTGAAGGAACCCAAAACACTAATTTGAAAGAACATAAGCACCTCTATGTTCCTTTCAGTGTTATTTACAATCACCAAGGTATGGAATCAGCCCAGGTGTTGATCAGTAGATGAGTAGATGAAACGACTATGGGACATTAATGCAATGGAATACTACTTGGCCATAAAAAAGAAGAAAATTTTACTGTTGCAACAGCATGGATGCACCTAGAGAATATTATGTTAAGTGAAATAAACCGGTCAGAGAAAGACAAATACCATGTGATTTCACTCATATGTGGGATCTAATGAACAAACTGAACTAACAAGGAAAACTGGGACTCTTGGATGGAGCACAGAATGGCAGCTAGTGTGTGGTGAGGTTAGGGGGTGAATGGATTGAACAAAAAGGAAAAAGGACTCATGGACATGGACAACATGTGGTGATTTTTGGAGGGAGGAGGACAGGACAAAGGGGACTAAATTGTAATGGAAAAAACACAATAAGGATTATGCCCTGACTGGTGTGGCTCAGTAGACTGAGTGCCAGCCTGCAATCCAAAGGGTCACTGGTTCGATTCCCTGCCAGGGCACATGCCTGGGTTGCGGGCCAGGTCCCCCATTGGGGGCACATGAGAGGCAACCACATATTGCTGTTTCTCTCCCTCTCTTTCTCCCTCCCTCTGTCTAAAAATAAATAAATAAAATCTTTAAAAAAACACAATAAGGATTAAATTTAAAAATTTATTCTTTAACGTAGACTCAGCATTTCTCACCTAGGAGTTTTTTTAAAAAAATAATCATAGATATATCTAAAGATTTATGTATGAAGTCTTTTTTTTTCTTAGTGATATGTATATAATAGTAATAGAAAGGTTAGTGTGAAAATATTAAATGTCTAGCCAAAGGAATTTAGCCAAATAAACTATGGTCATCCACCCATGTAATGAAAGTAGAAATTGGTGTATGCATGTGTATGTATGTATTTTGGATGAACATTTACTTACATGGTAGAAGTGCTCAATACATGTTAATTGGGACTTTGAAGACTAAAGATGTGTCTGCTGCATAAATGTCACCAGAAAAAAGTAATACTAAGCACAAAAATTTTTAAAAATGTAGTTACATTAAATTTGAATACGGTATATCAAGAGAGAATTCAAACAGGAGAATTGTAAATCACTTGGCAGAATAAAGGTCAAGTTTAAGAGTTAGGTTGGGCATGGGGGCGTTAATCAGAAGAGGTTACCCTATTGGCCCTGGAATGATTGGGAACAATTGGCCTCATGGAAAATGAGGAGAGATGTGGTAGAATCAAAGACATTGTTTAAAAGTCTGCATTGAATTTTTCAAGTTTCTATCACCCCACTGAAAAGTAACTACCACTCCTCATAGCAAAGGGAGATTTTTCCATATATTCTCCAGAGAGGTTGTTTACCTGCTGTGTCCAAGCAGGGTATATCAAAACAAAAATAAGAGGTTGGACTTGAAAAATAGAGATTACATTATAGCATGTCTACTGAATGTGAAAACTAACTTCCTAGTCCACTTTTTTTCACCCAGCTCTGGGACACCACCTGGCAAACTGGAATTTGGAATGTCCTTTTTCTACAGACACTAAAATAACCAAGAGAAGAGACCTGTAGACACTGCAACTTGGAGATCCCCATTGGCAATTGGCTGTATAGTACACTGCTCTTCAATCAGGTCCAGGTTTTCTCTTGCAGTCAGATCTTCTAGTGCCTTTGCAGCATCTCACAATGCAGGAGTAGGAAGAAGTATTTAAATAGAAAGTAGTTCATGACCAAGGAGAGATAATAGACTCTTGAAAATTAAAAATATGACAGTTGACATAAAGTATTCAAACAAGGTAAGATGAGAAAAATTTTTATGGATAAGAAGTAATTTAAAAAAATAGACAATAGAAAATTTAAAAGATAAATAAATAAAATTAAATTAACACAAGATGCCTAACAGCTGACTAATAGCATTTCCAAATATATATATGACAGATATATGTATAGTATATATAATAAACTACCCCCTAGCTGAAATATATGAGCTTCTAGATTTCAACTGCCCCTTAATTCCAACTGAATGAATGTAGAGATACAAACAAAGCACTTCTTTGTGATATTTTTAGATCCTTGATGATCCTATATGCTTCTAAGTACAAAATAGATGTTATACAAAAATCTAGAAGGAAAGCAGCAAAGAACTTATCCAATATACTGAAAGCCTGAATAATGATGGAATGCCTTTAAAATTCTCAAGAAAAATGATTTTCAATCTATTCCCAGCCAAATTCAGTCAAATGTAAGAATTGTTTAAATTTTAAAAAATGTTACCTGCTTTTCTATGAAATTATCAGATAATTTATAAAAGACAGTGACAGAAAGAACTACTATATAACCAATCAATATGTTACTTGAATTTTATACCATTTGTATCTATTATTTTAAATTCGAAATAATTTACAAAGAAATTGCAGTGTAGGAATCTTGCTTTAAAAATTTGAGGATAACTTCTGGTCAAGATGGTGGCATAGCTAGACATGGCTTGCCTCTTTGCTCAACCATATCAATATTACACTAAAATATAGAACAAATATCTCTAGGAGCCATCAGAAATCAAGTTTAATGAAAGCCTGACAACTACAGAATTAAAGAAACCACATCCATCCAGACTGGTGTGAAGAGTGCAGAAGTAGAATGGGCTCCTCCCACAACCACGTATAGTAGATATAATTTTGGAAGGGATATCTCAGGAGCAAGGAGTTCATCCCACACGAGGCCCCACAGTCCAGGGTTCAAGTGCCAGGAAGATAAGCTCCCACAATTTCTGGTTGCAAAAAGCAGTGGAGATTGAGTTGGTGGAAGAAACTGCTGGAACCCCAAGCAGTTCCTCTTAAAGAACTCACATATGAGCTCACCTACTCAGACTCACTCCCTCTGAGCTCCAGTACCAGATAGCAGCTTGAAATAAACCAGTGGTATACAGGGAGAAACTGAAGTGTCTGGCATCAAGGTGAGCAGAGGCCATTGTCCCTTTTCTAAACTCTCACCGCACAGAGTCACAGAATGGCAAGCTGGTGGCCTATTTGAGACTATCAACCTGGCTAACACTGTTTGACCTGCTTTCGAGATACCCAGAGACTCTGTCTTGCCCAATTTACAGGCCTACCCAAGTCCTTTTCCATATGAATGACTAGATCTGGATCATGCTTAACAACTTCCTAAATCCTCTGAAATAAGCAACAGCTGGCCTCAGTGAGCCTCAGGCCTGGCACTAGCAGCAGCCAGCCTAGATTCACAGTTTGGCTTCATCTGGGAATCTCTGGGCTCAGCACAAGTAGCAGCCATCTTATACTGCTTGCCCAGGCAGGATGTTCCCGGGCAGAACACAGGTGGGGGCTGACCTTGGCCTGCACCACCTGGGAAATCCCAGGGCCCACCCAATAAATGGACAGCTACAGGCCACTTTGGAGCACCACCACCCTGACCCTGCATGGCTGATCCTCCATGGAGGGAAGAGGTTGGTGGTCAGTGGTCATAGCCTGTCCTTGCCGCTGACTGGCCTGGGTAAATCTGCTTCCCCCACCATTAACCTGCCAACAGCAAACAAGACTCAACTGCAAGAGGAGGGTGTACTCAGCCCACATGAAGGACACACCTTGAGTACCTATCTTGGGTGATAGGGGAGGCTGTGCCAGAAGACCCTACAGGACACCTACTGCATTAGGTCACACTACCAAGACAGGGAATTATAGCAGCTCTACCTAATACATAGAAGCAAACAAAGGGAGGCTACTAAAATGAAGAGACAAGGAAACATGGCCTAAATGAAAGAAGAGAAATCCAGAATAAGAGCTAGACAAAATGGAGATAAGCAATCTATCAGATGCAGAGTTTAAAACACTAGTTATAAGGATGCTCAAGGAACTTAGTGTGGACTCAGGAGCATAAAAAAGATCCACTAAGAAACAACACTAATTGAAATAAAGAACCATTTACAGGGAATCAACAGTACAGTGGATGGAGCCAATAATCAAATCAATAATTTAGAACATGAGGAAGAAAAAAACAACCATGCCGAACAACAACAACTAATAATTCCAAAAAATGAGAATAGTATAAGCACCCTCTGGGACAGTTTCATGACATCCTACATTTGGATCATAGTGCTGCCAGAAGTAGAAAAGAAAGAGCAAGATATTAGAAATCTATTTGAAAAAATAGTGAAAGCTAACTTCCTTTATTTGGCAAAGGAAATAGACATCCAAGTCCAGGAAGTACAGAGAGTCCCAAACAAATTAGATGCAAAGAGGCCCACACAAAGACACATCATAATAAAAATGACAAAGGTTAAAGTTAAAGAGAGAATCTTAAAAGCAGCAAGAAAAAAGAAGTTAGTTACCCACAGGGGAGTTCCCACAAGACTATCAGTTGATTTCTCAAAAGAAACTTTTCAGGCTAGAAGGGATTGACAAGAAATATTCAAAGTCAGGAAAAGCAGGAACCTACTGCCAAGATTACTCTACCCAGCAAAGCTATCATTTAAAATTGAAGGGTAGACAAAGAGCTTTCCAGAAAAGAAAAAAACTAAGAGTTCATCATCACCAAAACATTATTACATGAAATGTTAAAGGGACTTAAGAAAAAGAAGACCAAAACTATGAACAATCAAATGGCAAAAATACATATTGGTCAATAACTGAATCTTAAAAACAAACTAAGCAAACAAGAATAGAGACAGAGTAATGGATACAGAAGTGTTTTGACGGTTGCCGGATGGGATGGTGGTGTAGGGGAATGGGTGAAGAGGTGAGGGGATTAAGAAGTATAAATAGGTAGTCACAGAATAGCCATGGGGATGTAAAGTACAATATAGGAAATGGAGTAGCCAAAGAACTTACACTCATGACCCATGGACATGAACAATGGTGGAGGGATTGCCTGAAGGAGTGGTGGGTTTGAGTGGAGGAGGGCAAAGGGAGAAAATCAGGACTACTGTAATAGCATAATCAATAAAATATAATAAAAAATAAAAATAATAAATTTAAAAATGTGTAGTGTACACTTGAGAGAACAGCAAAACTTGAAATAGACTGTTTCTGGGTATGGAGTGTTGGAGAGGGCAATGATTTAGTGCTCTTTGTTAAAAGACACTCATTACCTACATTTTGTACTATATTGTTATATGACTTATCACCTTTTTAAATAAAAAATTAAGTGGCAAATAATTGCACAAAATATAACAGCAATATTTTATTTAAAACATATGGAATGATTTCAATTTTGTAAAAATGCATTTATATAAATGAGGGGAAAAGGTTAAGATAATATGCAAATGATTTTTATTTTATTATTTTTCCTTGTTCGTACTTTCCATATTTTGTAAATTAAATTTACCTTATAAACAAATAATAATAATACACATAACTAAAACCTAACTAGCTAGATTTGGCTACAAATTTATCTCCTATTCATAACACAGAATCTGTGGAAAATATATTTTGTGTTCTAAACCACTAACTTACAAATAAGTCTTCGTAACACTAACTGATTTGTAAGTTGGTAACCCCCTATACTTACTGTGCTACTAAATGAGGATGTGGCCTTACAAGGAAAACAGTAAAACTGAAAACCACTCATGTCGACAAATGGAGATGCTTCATGTTCATTAACTAGACTACTTAGGGGACTGAAGAATTTACCTTTACATCCTCAGTAAGATGCAGCACTTTGACTTTGACTTGTTACCAGGTGACTTCTATCTGAGCAATAAATGCCTACAATGGGCACCATTTCTAACGTGTTAAAACCAGACTAATAGCTACAGTTTTTTAAAGAAGCAATACTATCTTAAAGATTATAGTCTTATTTATGTTATTTTGTTCCATAAATATCACAATAAGAAACTTTGGCACACTACTTAATATTATATCTCCACCAAGACATCCTCTGATCCTCTGGGACTGAATCCTAACATCAGAACCACAGATGTAGACTAACATTGTTTTTAGCATGGTAAGTACCTTAGGCTAGGTTGTTCCATATATTTGAAGCTTAGTTTTTCCTCAATGTTCTTATTCTGTTCCAGTGTAGCACTCTATGATCAGTCATCATGCCCCATTAGGCTCCTCTGAACTGTGACAGTTTATCAGACTTTCTTTATTTTTGACTACCTTGACAGTTTTGAGGAGTACTTGTCAGGTATTCTGGAGAATATTCCTCAATTCAAGTCTGTTTGATGGTTTTCTTATGCTTACAATGGGGTTATGAGCTTCAGGGAGAAAGTTCACAGAGGTAGGAGCCATGGCATCATATCAAGAGCACCTGCTATTCATGAGTTATTGTTGATGATGATAACCTTAGTTATTTAGCTGAGAGACTATTTGTCAATTTTCTTCCTGCAAGGTGACTCTCCCCCTACCCCTTCCCATAACCTGCTTTTTAGGGAAAGGTGCTATGTGCTGCCCACATTTATAGGATGTGGAGTTATGCTCCTTGTCCTTGATGGTAGAGTTATGTACATAAATAATATGATTTGCCTCTATATGGAGATTTGTTTATTGGTTCCTATTTATTATGAACTCAATCATTTATTTATATCAACATGGACACATAAATATTTTATACATTGAGTTATATTCCAATATCACATTGTTTACTGTGGTGCTCAAATTGTTCCAGCTTTGGCCATTGGGAACTCTCTCAGCTGGCTCCTATATTCCTTTAACATATTCTTATTATTGTGTTTTTTGAGTTATTTCTTACTTTATGGCACTAGAAAATGATCCAGGCATATGTGGTAATTTAAACAAACCTTTTTATAGGGAGTAGTATAAACATTAACAATATACATACATCAATTTATTTTTAGATTCTCTAAATTCAGAGGAATAATGACCTGGTTTCTTCATTGTTCCAAGCTGATATAAAGTGGTGAGAGTTTTTTTGTCTTATGTATTTTAATCAAATGCAATACTTATCTGTTAGGTATTTGACAGTTGTAGTGATGGAATACTTAGTAAGTATAAGTGTACAGTCATCATGATTCAAGTGCATCCAAGTAAATTATTTTGGGAATAAATTTTCTTATGTGTATAAGCCACTATGTACTCATAAAACAAATAAGAAAAGAAACCCATACTATTTGGAGATGATTTTTTAACCTTTAGCCATTAATAATGTTACTCCATGCTAGCAAACTCAACCTCAACTCTGGTTAAGAGAATTTAACGGCACGTGAGTAAGCTCTTGAGGGGCAAGGCTTGAAGCTTTCAGTCAAGGACAATGCTATTAATCAAGTTCTTTTAATTCCATGTCATTTTGTACAGGGCGGCCTAACAGGATGATTAGTTGAACTGTCAGAAACTAAGAGAATAAAACAAGAAAATTAAAATCTTTAAAATTAATTATTAATTTGGCTTTCCTTGCACAATGTCAAATCAAAAGTACTAGTGACTCCCCCTATCACTGCCACTGCCTGATTTATTGATTGATTTGATTTTACCCCAAGATAACTGAATTTTTCAGAGGATGTGCAACATCATAGCTTTTATGAATTAACTTGCCTAAAAACAGACACTGATTAAAAGCTTTACTGAATATACCACTCAGACATTTAACATTTAATACCTCATTAAGTTGAATTACAGTTTTAATGTGTATATCTTATGTCCTCCACATAAGGGCTTGATTATAGTCTCATCTGAAGTTCAATCCAACTAGTTATGTAACCCACTCTTTACCATCTTTGAACCTCCCTTTCTTTTTCAGTAAACTGTAGGTAACAGTGACCACCCTACAAAGTCATTGTGAAGATTAAATGAAATCATTCAAGTACAGAACTTAGCACATTACATCTCTCACATGTTCCATACATGCTCATTTCTGTGTCACTTAGGACTGTGCAACTGTACAAGTTGCACAGGGCTACTGACACTCAACAGGACCCCTGCTTGGTTTCATACTCTTGCTGCTGCAGTTTTGAATTTATTAACAGCTTTTTAAAATAAGATTTTATTCATTTATTTCCAGAGAAAGGGGAAGGGAAGGAGAGGGAGAGAAACATCAATGTGTGGTTGCCTCTCTTGCACCCCCTACTAGGGACCCAGCCTGCAACCCAGGCATGTTCCCTGACTGGGAATTGGGAACTGAACTGGTGACCCTTTGGTTCACACTCCAGTACTCAGTCCACTGAGCCACATCAGCCAGGGCTCTTAATAAGTTTTGAATAAGGAGTTCTACACTTTCATTCTGCACTTGTAAATCTTTGTACTTGCAGATCTTGTAAATTATGTAGCTTGTCCTGGGTTCACACAACTAAATTGTAAGCTCTTTGCAGTACAGGTTGCCATCAGTGACTTTATATCCTAATATAGTCTTTGATGCATGGCCCAGTTTCCTGCATGTGGGAGGGAACAATTCATACTTATGGAAAATAATAGTAGTGGTTTATTAAGACAGTTGATGTAGAGTGTCATTGGTAGATACAGGAGACCTACCTGGAAACTGCATACAATTATTTCATGCCTCAGCATCCAAGTGGCTTTAATTACAGCAAAGGCAGGCAAACAAACAAGCAAACAAATGTTAATCGAAGGTGACATTATTAACTCTATTTTAATTACAGTGCTTATGTGTGTATAAAATAATATCATGATTTTAATAAAAAGAACATTATCTAGGAGTCAAAACTCTTTATGAAGTTCATCTTTAAGGAACACATTTCTATAAATTCTTGTTGCCTTTATAGGGTATGCTGGCTGATGTGTACAAAGTGGCCCTTTCACTGCCTGCCAGATATTGTGCTATAATAAAACAGTAGGACTTTAAGAGGCCTAGTGTCTGGGCAGGCTACTGGTTCTCATTTTGCCAGAAATGTCCAGTTATTGGCCCCTGATAAGTTTTCATGTTTCCCACTGCTTTATGCAGGGGGGAGGGGCACAAGATCCATGGTGGCAATAATGTAGAGTAGTGACATAAGAGATATACTGGAAAAGTATGTTACATCAGAGGGAATTAATAGTACTTAATTTTGCATATCTGGCATGATATACATTTTTTATATGCATTTTTATAGCAGATTCAGAGCTTCTTTTTGAACATCAAAAACATGATCTTCATTGCTCTAGTTTGGTATATAAGTCTAAAATATCTGTGTTTTCTGATTGTACTTTACCAGGGTCTCAGAATTTTGAGTGAAGAAAATCCATCTAAAATAAAAAAAGCAACAGGATGCTATTCCTATTGGAATATTTCTTTCCAATGTGGGTAAAATAAGTTAGTCGGGGAACAGGGTTAGTGGTGTTCCAGGATGACCAATTCAAGGTGCCAGAGGCTCTTCTACCCTCTTGAGGTTTTACACTTCTGTGAGGTGTAAATGACAATGTCTCAAAGGACATTTTACAAAGAGCATGAGCTAGTGTTAAAACCAGCCTCGTGCATGACACCTAGGAGGGCATTCTGGCATCCTTTATTGCAAGGGATACGATAGGGTGTGTGTGTTTTGTATAAAATATATTTACACATTTCCATGTATACATGCATACACACTTTTAAATTTTAATGTACCATAACAGTTTTTAAACTAGCTATTTTACTTTTTCTAGTTGCGGGGTAAAACTAAATTAAATCAGCATTCTTTACCATCTGCTGGGTATAAATCACTACTTGCTCTGGGAAGAAGCTAATTCTAAGCCCATCACATAAAACCTTTACCAAAACACATTTCAGCTCTTTGGCAGGGTGGCTCAAGGACAGACTGTACCTCCTGATCCTCAACCCAATGATTTGACTCCAGTTGATTGATTCTGTTTAAGGATGCCAAGCCAATCTACTGCTGTAGAACAGCATAAATGCTATTGCCTGAAATCTCATAAGACAGCTTCTCCTGAGATATGAATATAAAGAAGCAGAAGTCCGTGTATTTGCATCAAAAAGCTGCCCAAAGCAATTCTGCACCATACCCTTGTACATCCCCTGCAGATGTATTTCTACTCCACCATAGAATGTGAAGTTAATTTACATATTAATGAGAAACCACTGAAATAAGCAATTATGCAGGTGAGGCTCCAGTTAGGGGGACAAATATTTTAAATGTTGTTAAGTGGAAATTCAGAACAATTTAAAATAAATAGACTTTGCATTCTTTTCCTTCTTTAACCTGGGCTGCATTAATGAGAAGTTAATTGATTCTTGACAACTTTAATGAGCCCTTATTAACTACATAATTGGAAAGAAAAATCCATGGATGTAATCAGTGTTTTAATTTCTTAGAGCCAATGTGATTGACTGACTGAGTCATGAGAAATCCCACATTATCCATCTCCCCCTAAATACCTAGGTGCCTGTAAACTTTTTTAGTTCATGTTTCTTCTGTTTCTTTGTCTACTTGAGCATGAGAAATGTGTGGTCTCAAGGCCACATCTTGAATAGAATGAGCCTTGCATAGATGATTAGATTTTATCAGAAACTTACTGTGTGACTTTTATAATTCTATATTTTTTTTCAGTAGTTTTCAGTTGCTTTTCTCCTTTTGGCTTCCATTTTCTCATTTGGAAAATGATGAAGATTAACTCTAAATTCCTTTTGAACTGTAAATTATGTGTTTCTAATGGTAAATTACACAGTGACTCTTGTATCTGAAGAGCCCAATCAGTAATCGCCATCCTGTCATCTAATTCAAAATAAAGTCTCTTTTCAGCAAAGTAAACACCGGCCAAGTTTTTACTAAATGACCAGCTAAAATTTTCAGACATTTTTTCTTATTTACCATCTAGATCAATTATCTCAAAATGTGGTTCCTGAATCAGTAGCTTCAAGTTCATCAGTGAACTTTCTAGAAATGGAATTTCACCTCCATTCTGACATACTGAATTAGAAATTCTGGAAATGAGGTTCAGCTATTGATTCTTTAACAAATGTTTTTGATGATTCTATAATGCTAAAGTTTGAGATTCACTGATTACACACACACACACACACACACACACACACACTCTGTTTCACACTTTTGATTCATTTGGAAAAACAAAACATGCTTGTGAATGGTTACATCACAGAAGGTAGGCATTATGTATTAACAGAGACTAATCAGCTGGTGCAGTAGGGTCTGTGTTCACACTCTTGCCTGCCCTTCTTCCCTTAGCCCTCTGTCTTGTTTCTTCTTTCATCTCTGCAATATAATTACAATACAATCACACAAATCCAAATCAATTTGACTTATCAATGAAAATGTAACTAACATATCCACAATACTTTAGTATTTTGAATCACTTTGCAGTTAGTGTCCCCTGATTAGAACCCTCACTTTATAAATAACGCAGCCTCAAGAAGTTTAAGTGAGTTGACTAAGTTACATTGCCAGTAAATATAAATATAGGGATATAAAATCATTACTAAAACAAAATATCTTCAGTTTTCAGTAAAATTTTCAACCAAATTGTAGGAAAAAAGTAGTTAAACAATTTAAAAAATTCTCTCAGACTGGTGTGGCTCAGTGGGTTGGACATGTTCCCACAAACTGAAAGGTTGCTCCAAGTTCCATTTCCTGTTAGGGCACATGCCTGAATTGTGGGCCAGGTCTCAGTTGGGGGCGTGTGGAAGAGGCAAACAATTGATGTTTCTCTCCCACATCAACGTTTCTCTCCCTTTCTACCTCCCTTCTTTCCCTTCCCTCTAAAAATAAATACATAAATAAATTTTACCCTTAAAACATGAACAAAAATGGGGCTTTGGTTAAAAAAATAGCATTTCTTGCTATTGGAATAATTGGAGTCTTCAAGTATGTGTACAACAATCCTTTTATTTATAAAATATATGTCTAATGTTATAAAGATGATTGATGATAACACAATTTGTAAGAAACTCATTTTACTCATAAATCATCATACAAATGCAAATTTTGACAAAATCAGTTTAAATTAAAGATTAATACAGATTGATGAAAGATGATAGCATATCAACATGTAAACTAAGAAAATAAAAAGTACAGGTAAATCCACTGGAATATTTTAGAACATATTCTGAACTCAAATGTCCAAAATGAGAAGTAATAGGAAGAAAATTGTCACATAAAAGTCACACAGACTTTATATCTGCATTACTATTTAAGTCAATATAACTTTCACTACTTACAATATTAGTTACTATATTTTTCATCTCAAGTGACAAAATCTCTAAATTTTTGAAACAGAGGTCTTGTGTGAATAGAAAACTGCCTGAATTATATCCAGCTTTTCTAAGAATTTATTCTTTTAACCAAAGTTTTCAAGATTGTTATATCAAAGAATTCAAAATAGGAGACATACTGACCAGAGTTGTTTTACAAAACATTTATGTAGAGTACTAAAAAAAAAAAAAAGAAATTTGGCTTTGCTCAGTACAGAAGATGGCAGTGCTATAAATTAGCCTCATGTCCTACATCTCATGATTTTCTTGACAGTTTATCAGTTCTTGGAAATGCATACAGGCAATTTAGGTGAAAAATGAAGGCAAAGACTCCAAAGGCCTGCTCTTTGACTCAAAGCAATACATGTACTAGAGATCTTCATATTCCAAAGGTTTGTAAGAGTACGGTCATTTCAATTCACTTGCTTTCATGATCAGAAACAGTAATATGGAAATTTCTGTATGCTGAGTTAAAGGTTAATAGCTTTCTTGAAAGAAAGCTGTTTAAATTAAACAAATTATTTTATTTGAATTAAATGAAGTGGAATAAATATATAACCCTCCTAATATACTTATGCATAATAAATTATGGGTGAATGTACCAAATTATGTATTTGGCACTTGAAAGATCTTTCAATCAATTGTCCTTGTTGTAAACTAAAGAAAAAATGTTAATCTTTTTAAGTCAGTTGCTAGGATTCAATAAGAACTTCTCAAAATAAAGTTTAGGACAGAATTGCTTGTCAATCTATATGACAAATCAAGTTAATTTAGAAAGTCATTCTCACAACAGCAAGTGTACTTACAAAGGACACTGTTTATTGCTTGCATTTCTGTGAGCACATCTACATCTATTATGTTTCAGACTCTATTTCATTTTCGATATAAATACATTTCCACACACAATGTACTTAGAACTATCTTCAGGCTACCATTTAATTGTTCTGCCTAGAGTTTACTGCACTTATTCTCAAAACTTGTCAGAGCTGCCCTGCCAGGTGTGGCTCAGTTGGTTGAGCATCAGCCTACAGGGTGAAAGGTCACCAGTTCAATTCATGGTTGGGCCACATGTATGGGCTGCAGGCCAGGTCCAGGGTTGCAACCAATCAATGTTTCTCTCCCTCTGTTTGTCTCTCCCTTCCCTTATCTCTAAAAATAAATAAATTCTTAAAAAAAACTTGTCAGAGCAATATAAAATACCTAAGGAAGATATATAGTAAGAGTAACAAATAATCTGTCTAATTAAACATGTAAAACTCCCTCTTTAAATGTAATTTAAATATACATATACCACAAGATAAAAATATTTTATGATTTGAATATACAGAAAACCCATTCTCTGAATGGGAAAAAATATTTATAAGTGCTGCATTTTATATCATGAATGACATAATCTGTTTATCCAGCCAATCTATTACTTGGCTTTTACTGATTAGAGCATAATGATCTTCACTTTGGTATGACAAGATATATTTTCCAAGATGTTTATCATTGCTTTGGTGTCATTTCCACTGACTATGATAAAAAATAGAGAAAATAACCAATAATGACTGACAAAATGGCCAACTTACTAGGTGGTTTTGTTTCAAATATTCATTTCTAAGTTAGAGGCATTAAAAATATTTGTTCAAAGAACTACATTTTTTAAATGGAAGTTGAATTTCCATATTGGTAGATCCAATCTTATTTAATTCATAATATGACTGAGCCAAAATTCTTGCAATGGAGTTCCAGTACATTTGACTGGCAGTGCCATACTTTAGAATTTTTAAGGTTTACTTATTTAAATGTATTTATATAATTTTATGTACAAAGCACTCTTCTGAAGGAAAAATGAAAAATGTCACCCTTTCTAACTTATATCAAGGAAATGTGTGCTCTGTTGCTCAAATTGAAGGGTCACAAGTTTGTTTCCTACATTGCTAGTAATCCCACCTATGACATAGTGATCACTTCCCGGAAGCTTTGTCAACTGCTTCCTCGAAACATTCACATAAAACCAGGTCAGAAACAGTGGTGTGCTGAAGCTAGCTCACACTGGCTTGCAAGAGCCAGTCTTTACAGTTTTAGGAATTTTGAAAGGTAGTGTTAAAAATTAAATCATTTATACTTAAATTATATTAAAACCAAAGATAAATATTCAAATTCATTACTTCCTACTTATTTTACTATTATTTATACACTTGAGGGTATTTATGTTTATTGCATCTGTATGGTGACATACTACAAAATAGTGTGTTACATATTTCTTTCAGACTGTGTTCAGTGATCACATGCTAGCTTGAATTTGACAGTAGTGACAGTACTTACACCTTGGCAATTGGCACCACCCCAAATTAGGGCTTTTTCTTCTAGAAAGCTTGCTTCTTTAGGCAACCCCTGGCTTCTATGGCATCATTCATAACTAATTATGACACTGACCCAATAGGAAGAGAGTTCATATTTAAAATTGAAAATAAAACACTTCACCATGACATTTATATGACACTCTCAAAATTTTCATGTACATGAAATTGACAAAATAAATACCAGAAAATATTAAAAGGAAATACTGTCACAAGAATTGCAGCTCAATAGGTGTTATGCAGGAGAGTGTCGAGGAAGAGAGAACAAAGATGCTTTGGGTCGATTATATGTACTTAAATTGATAAAGTTATTTGTTCTTTATTCCCTTTAAATAATGGCCAAGCTATTGGTCCCCAGAGACAAACAGAATCCCAAACTTAAAGTGATAGCAGGAACATATATAGTCATTAAGAGTAATGCATTGCAAAATGACATTTAAAAAATAATTTTACAGCATAAAGGGAAGGAGTGAAAACACAAGATATCAAAAAATAAATTCTGGTGTATGTCTTACTTGTGTACATAGGTAGACTGTTTTGATGGTTCCAGGATTTAGCATATAGAAATAACTTTATTGTTTTTGATTATGATGTTCAAAGGACCTTTAACAAATAATCTGCCATATGACTGTTAATAAATTTATTTATTCTTCATTTGCTCACCAAATGTATAATTCTTAAGAAAAATTATGCAGACTTGTCATCTATAAATTCTTGTTCCTGATTTATGCATTTCAAAGTTAAAATACTGTTGAATTAAGAATTCAATTTGGGCTGGGAGAGGCAAAAAATGACATTGAGAAATACATTTTCCCTATCACAGCTAATTTTCTAGTTATTTGAATAGGTGGTAGATCCACTGCATATATTAGCATTGTGTTTAATAACTTACATTTACTAAATTTGTTACTTTGTGTGTATCAAATATCATATAATAAAAATGTTTGAAAGGAAAAATCATGTCTTACACATGTGCCAGTTGGGTATTTAGCCTTTACACGCTTCAGTTTCCATGTACTAAATAGTCAAAGTAGGAGTACTTCCTCATAAAATTTAAATGATATCATCTCTACAAAGATAAAGATTCTGAACCCTGATTGCACATGAGAATCACCTGGGAGCTTGTAAAAATACTGATGCTCAGGGTCACAATCCTAGAGATCTTTGAGATCGGTTGAGATCTTTGGAATCCTAGAGATCAGTTTTTTAAACCACCTTCCCAAATAATTCTACCATGCAGCCTGTATTGGGAACCACTGTTAGCCATTATTGCCAATGCTTCACTCTATCATACCATGAGGTTATCTGCACAATTACTCAAGGACAAAGGTATCGAGAAATACAGGAGAATGTGTTTATTAACTTGTTTACTTGTCAAAGTAGCTCAGATGTTAGAGGTTTTTCAGTGTTCTCACTCAACTCTTCAAAGCATGTAGAGCCACAATTTAAAATTTTTATTGCACTTGACAGGGTCTTCTAAAGCAGTTGTATTATGAAGTTTATCTTTTTTAAAGTAAAAGAGGGCAAAATCTTTTCTCAAATTATTTTAAATGAATCCATTTGCTCTCATGTTACTTTGTGCACATAATTTACTGAAACTCTTGAACTAATCTCCATTTTCACCAAGTTCCACTGCAGCCTCTCAAGTCCAGACCACAGCCATGTGTGAATGAGACCACCAGAAGTGCTCCCTGTGTGGCCTTCCTGCTGCCACCTCACATCCAACCTCCAGTGTATACCCCTAGCATCTTGAAGTTCTTTGTTCAAAATCCTCCTTTTAGCCCTGGCTGATATGGCTCACTGGATTAAATGCAGGCCTGTGAACCAAAGGGTCACTGGTTTGATTCCCAGTCAGAGCACATACCTGGGTTGCAGGCTAGGACCCTGGTGAGGGGTGTGCAAGAGGTAACCACACACTGATGTTTCTCTCCCTTTCTTTCTGCTTCCCTTCCCCTCTGTCTAAAAGTAAATAAATAAAAACATTTAAAAAACCCTTCTTTTATGTTTTCCTATCACCTTTACATACAACTCCAGAGCTCTTCTTTACAAGGCATTTTTGAGAGGGTCCCTGGCTTTCTCTGTAATCTAATCTATATGTGCCTTCTCATCTCCCACTCCACTCCAGTTTCTCTGATTCCTTTGCTATTTCCTTGAACACATCAACCAAGTTCTCTCCTTCGTTCCTCCACACTTGCTCTGCCCTCTGCCTGGAACATCCATTCATGCCAGATGGCTTGGCTCACCCTCCCTACATTCAGATGTTTGATCAAAAGTCATCTCTTCAAAGAGCTTCCTGATGACCCTAAGAATGCAACTTCATTCCATCAACTGTTGTCACTTCATCTATTTGTCTAACTTTATTTCCCTTTACATCTCTTAATCACATTAATATATCACAATTTAATTTGCATATTGTGTCTTTTGCCACAGAATTTGAGTTGTAGGAGAGGATGAACTCTGTCTTTTTTATTTGTCATTGAATCTTCAGAATACAAATACATACAGATGCAGAGTAGAAATTCAGTAAGTACTTGTTGGATGAATAAATAAAGATGTGGTCAGAATGAGTTGTCTCCAACTCCTGTGGGTCCCAGAAAATTCTAGAATTATTTTGGTTCATTGATTAAAACAGCAAGACCAATTAGCTTCACAACAGATGGCAAACCCAAAGCCAAGCAGCCATCTTTCTAATTCTGGCATCTGTCACAAGATGAATGAGGCAGGAGTGTGCATCGATCAGCTAAGATTCAGCAGCATTATAGAAAACACCTCAAACCTGAGTCTTTCTACCATTTATATTTTCAGGAAATCTGAAAGAGAACACCTTGTAATATCCATAAATCTGATGGGCAGTAATTAAATCAACACTGATTCTATTTTGTTAGTGATTTAAAGGAAAAAGTCGCATGATATATATATATATATATATATAATGTGTGTGTGTGTATTTGAAAAATTCAGATCAACACTCCACATATCTAATTGAACAGTTTTCTTCCTAATAAGTTTACCATTTGTAAATCAAACATTATATGGTGCTCAATACATTAAATGTAATGAATAGAAGTGTGTGCTAGAGTGCTTTAAAAAAATACTCTTTTTTTCCCTCCATAGGACTGATGATATCTGTGAAGTTTAGAAACAGATGCCATTGATATTATTATTATCATTATCTCATCATAGTTAAGGAACAATAATGAAGCTGATGTTTCTTCCCCAGGAGTGGTAGCACATAATAACCTGTTAGAAATGTTCAAGCAAGCACTTCAATTATTTGGTTTAAAACGACACCAGAGGTGGTTAGAATATAGCATGGATTCACCAGTTCTGTTCTGTGTCATACAAACACAGCCAGTCTCAATGAAATATGCTTTTATCAAAGTTAAGAGTGCTCGTATTCACAATACAGGAAAATTAAATGATTATTCTTGTCAAACAAAAAGTAAGTTGTTTTAAGGAGAAAGAATTCTTCTGACATTTAGTCAAATTTTATTCTTTCAGGAAACAAGCAATTCTTTGACAGAAAAATATGTTCTTACCAGAGGATATGCACTCTTCTGTTATATTTTGCTCGTTTTCTATTTTCTCGGCACATAAGGAACAGATGGAAATAAAGCTGGTCCAATGAAATAATTTCTTTTACATGCCAGCAATAAGGAAAACTAAAATTCAATGAAATAATCTAACCAAATTTACCACATACATGTATATGTATCTTCAAACCTTATGGAAAGTGTAAAACCAAGGAGAAATCATGGGAATTATTAAAATAATATATACCTTTCATTTATTTTCACATAACTCTATAGTTGTTATTTGCATACTTCTCTGAATTCTCATTTTCCCCAAAATATAAGTTCATAAAGCTATACTACTTTTCCAAAATGATTTTTGGCTTTTCTAAAGAGTTCTTCATACTCTGAATAAATCATATGCACTTGGACTGGGACTAATCATACCACTTTTAATAAAGTATATAATCATTCTCAGATTTCTGGCTAATAAAATAACATTTTCCAATGCACAATATGGCTATGTTTATCTCATTCTACTGTATCATTCAGGTTTTAAAATATAATCATTTTATAACAAAATTATTTGCTGTCAAATTGAACCATGATACCAATTAATAAGTGTGCTTGTTTAAGCAAATAATTTGGGGCAACACTGGGAGCAATTAATTTGATTCCAATAAAATATTTGACTCAGTCTGGATCATATCCATAGTGTCAAGATCATGGTTATCAAAACAATGGCAGCCAATCACAGAGAAGAACTCTTTCAGAAGCTAGTGTTAGTCAACCCTTAGAATTCGAGGAACTATACAAGAAAACTATAGCAATGGAATTGCTGGGTCAAAAGGCAGATCCATTTTTAGTTTTCTGAGGAAATTCCATACTGTTTTCTGTAGTGGTTGTACCAGTCTGCAATCCCACCAACAGTGTACTAGGGTCCCTTTTTCTCCACAACTTCTCCAACACTTGTTGTTTGTTGCTTTGTTTATGATGGCCATTCTGACTGGTGTGAAGTGGTATCTCATTGTGGCTTTAATTTGCATCTCTCTGATAGTGAGTGATATTGAGCATCTTTTCATGTGTCTCTGCTAGGATTATATCCTAAGAACCCTGAAACACCAATCCAAAAGAACCTATGCACCCCGATGTTCATAGTAGCACAATTTACAATAGCCAAGTGTTGGAAGCAACCTAGGTGCCCATCAGTAAATGAATGGATCAAAAAACTGATACATTTACACAATGGAATACTACACAACAGAAAGAAAGAAGGAGCTCCTACCCTTTGTGACTGTGTGGATGGAACTGAAGAACATTATGCTAAGTGAAATAAGCCAGGCGGTGAAAGACAAATACCATATAATCTCACCTTTAACAGGAACCTAATCAACAAAACAAACAAATAAGCAAAATATAACCAAAGACGCTGAAATAGAGAATAGGCTGACAGTGTTCAGAGGAGAGAGGGTAGGGAATCTCAGGGGAAAAGGGGGAGGGTTTACAGAAACAAGTATAAAGGACACATGGACAAAAACTAGGGGTGGGTGGAAATGGGAGGGAGGTGGGTGGGCTGGGATGGGAGTAAAAGATAGAAAATTGTACTTGAACAACAATTAAAATAAAATTTTAAAAAAGAAATATTTCTATATGGATACCAAAAAGAAAAGAAAAGAAAAGAAAACTATAGCAAACCTCACACAGAGAAAATCAATAGAACTCTTTAGTTAGTTGCTTGTGTTAAGTATGCAAACTCTCCTTTTGCCAGGAAAGAATATATTCTTTAATTAAGTAAAACATTAATGATACTAAAGACAGTATCTCAATCGGACTCCTATTGGCAGTCCTCCTAGGCAACCAGCAGAAACAAACAGTTGAATCTGTGAGAAGTTAAAAATGTTGGAGATGATATGTGTCACATTCAAACATTTTAGATACTGGGTCCTGTAGAAGGGCTGTGTCCTGACTCACAGCTTTCTCAACTTAAAACTTCCCCTTTCAGACATCCCCCAAATTCTTGTGGTTACTTCCTTGTTACCTGATCTGAGGGGAAGTGTTACAGAGGGAAAGTGAGAGAGGAGATAGCAGACTTCATTGATTGCAATTCAAACATATTTTGCAAACTTTATAAAAACATGTAAACATGGGAACACATTGTTAGCCCCTCTTACTGAGGACCCATGCAAGCAGGGGCTCCCTGGTTCTTAGACTGCATTAACTTCACATTATCTGCCACAATCAGTGAAACATCGTGGCATTATGTTTAAATAATACAAAACAATGGAGAGAAAGTAAAATAAAGCTTTCACTGTTTATCTTACTGCTAAGAATTTGATGCCATATCTTTAAAATCTCACTGACAGACATTTTGATCAAAAACTGCTTTGCCACTTCCCTACCAAAGGCAAAATGTGTGTGCATGTATGAATGGACAGGGGAAATTATGTAGTAATAAGCTCTGAATAAATTGTGGAACTTGTTGAACAACTCGAGATGTTTAAGACTAATTACCACATATTTTAAAATGTGTAAGTATTCTCTTCTTTTATCAGTGTTGCGCAGTGAAGTCTACATATTAGTAACTCATATTCATTGGCCAACAAGGCATTTGATATGGAAACCAGGAGATGGAAATGAGGGAATCTGGTACAAAAAAAAGATAATTGAATTAGCATGAATAAATTCTGAGGTTTCAAATATGTTAAGTGGCACTAAGTCATTGTTTATGAAGTTGTTTAAATTTCGAGTATTCCAGGACTGCATTTAAACATACCCTATTTATAAATGCCATTCTTGTTTCCTTTTTATCTACATTTCTAGAACCCACACCATTTGGGCTTTGTAATGAATAGATTAGATGAGTCAGAGAAGCATAGAAGAGTTCACCAGGATTAAGCTAGTGGCTGAGTTTCAGCTATGCTTTGCTGAGTTCTTGGCTAATAACATAACCTGACTCAGGAGAAAGATGAAGTTTAAACACATGGGGAAATATGTTTTTGCTAGATGAGTAAAAAGTGCTAGAAACTATGGATAAATTATGAAGAAAATTTCAGGTGAAGAAGAAAGTTAAGAAAGGAAGCTTGAGGAAATATGGGACATAAAATTAGGCAAGAACTTTAAAAATTCTATGAGAAAAATCGATAACACCAGGGGATCTGAAGGATGGGAGAAAACATTTTCCTTTTTTCCCCAGGGGAAGATATAATTAAATGTAAACCCTGTGCCCTCTGATACAGTTATGAGATCATAAATTTAAAAGTTAATATGCTTCTCTGGGGCTTGTGGTTAACACTGCATACATAGTATACTAAATAATAAAACCATTCTTAATGATCATTCTTCATGAAAGTTTCAGTGGAAATATTTTACCATGAGATAGTCTTCAATGCTATGGTGCAAACTTTCCTTGTTTTTCTTCTACTTTTCAAACTGCTTATTTTCTTTCTGTGATTCTTTTCATTCACCTTGTTTGTGTAGGACAGTGTTTCAAGGCTTCATCTGCATAGGTATTGTCTTCTTTTTCTGTATACACTTTCTTGTAACCTCCCCCCACTTCCAAAACATCATTTTACTGACGGTTTCTCCAATCTTATCCCCAGGCTTACTGACTATTTTTCACTGTTACTAGCTACTTCAAGTTGAGTATCACTTAGGAAATGCATGTTCAACATTTATAAGATTGAATTTATCCTCCCTCCAAAATCCTTCTTCCTGTTTTTCTTACCTTCACTAATGACATTATGTCACCCAGCACCCCCCCCCCCCAAAAAAAAAATCTGGAGGCTGTCTAGAATTCCTTCCCTGCCTCACTTCTCTGTTCCTAATCTCAGGGTGAGCAGCAATATAGAACAGTGGTCAAGTGCTTAGTTCAAAGTCTGACAATGCCACTTCCTTTCTGTTTGAACTTGGATAGGTCACTTAGCCACTGCATGCCTTTGTCTTACAAGATTGTTAAGACAATTAACTGGATAATATAGTCAGTGCTCACAGTGCTGCCTAGCACTTACTAAGTGCTCACTAATTTATTATTGCTCACCTCCATGCCTTCATACATGCTGTTTCCTCTGCTTACAATGCCCTTTCTAGGATTTTATTATAATGTAGAGACCAGGTTGATCATATAGCACAGGAACATCTGGGATGCTGTCTTTGCTGATAGATGGGCTTCTGGTTGTAGCAAGTGTCTTATGAGTTTTAAGTAGTAAATCTCCTCTTATTTAAAGGACAAGTGATTTGGACTGTTGATTTTACTTTTGGCAAATGACTAAAGAGGAAAATGAATGTAATTAGTCTGGCATGGAAGGAATGGGTCGAATACCAAAATCAACATCTAAACCACTTGCAAATTTTCTAGGCCTTGCAAAATTTGTCTGTGAAGTCATCTAAATAAAAGAAGATACTTCAAAGAATAGAAAATATGTCTTGTATAACTTCATATCATCAACACCTAAGAGTTTCTTGCTCATAGCAGGCAAGTCCTTAATATTTATAGAAAAAAAGAAAGAAGGAAGGAAATAAAGAAAAGGAAAAGGAAGGAAGTTGGAAAATATAAGACATAAAAAACAATGGAATAACATACAGGTATGAAAAGATTTTTCTCACCCCAGTTAGCTTCTTCTAACAACAACAAAAAATAAGGTAACATAAAAAAAAGTGTAGAAATGTGATTGTTATCAGGAAACAGAAAATTCAAAAAGAACAAGTGTACTATTTTTTCCACACATTTTACTGATATGAAATTTGAGGAAATATATACTTTCAAAGATAGCCATTATAACAGAAATATCAAAAAGGGAATTCTAATAAATAAACCAATATAGAAAGGCAGAGAAGAGATTTGTGGTTGTAAATGCAATTTTAAAAGTAACAGAAAAATAAATAGTGATAAACTACTCAACATTGTATCCTTTATTTTTTCTAAGTACCTACTAGCTTTCTGAATGTCAGGAAATGTAAGCCAGTAAGATTACATTTACTATATATTAAAATATCAATAATATCAGTAGTAAAACAACTAGAAAAAAAACAAGTATCCAGTTTTCCTTCTTTTTGGCATGGAATATAACATTAAATATAACTAATTTTAACAGTTTGGGCAGAAATTCTGGACACAGGTGAGTAGGAGCCCAAACATATATATTCTATTGAAGCTGAGATTTGTAGGCTCTTGGGTTCAGAGAAGTGGTGTATAATGTAGTGGTTGTTGGCTCTGAGTTCTCCTCACTGTAATTTTCGGAACCTGCATACTACCATGTCTTCTTTTTACAGGTCCCTGAGGTAGGTAACTGATTCTGTCATAGCCAGAAAAGGTCTCCTTTGGCATCTGATGTGGCTGATTCTTGCTCTTCATTTTCTCATTGCTTTTGTCTATTTACATTCTCGAAGATGATGGCTAAACCTCTCACTAACTTTGGAGTTTACAATCAACATTTGATATTAATTTCCTAACATCATCATTGTCATCATCCTCATCATCACCACCACCACAATTCTTAAAGACCTAGAATCTGATGCTGACTTCATTTTGATCACTGTAGGGTAATTTTAGACATATCTTTCTGTGTTTTAACAGTTACTGTCACTGAGAATGAAGAGGAGTCTTCCTACCAACATGGTTTATATTATTTTATTTAGCTTTGAAACACAGTGGCTTTTCTCTCTTTTTCTTATATTATTCCTAGTGATTTGAAATTTTAGTTTACACATTCTTCAAGTTTGATATGTCTATAATTTATAAAGGGGCTGAATTATATTCAAGTTAGGAGTAATGCTATTTTTGGACAAAAATTCATGGAGTATGGCTTACAAAATTTATAAACATATGTAGGTTGAATTTCTAAATGGGAACTTCACACACACATATATATGTACATGTATATATGTGTATGTATATGCATGCACACAAATGTGTTTGTGGGTTATTTTTAATTAATGGAGGAAAAGCCTAAGCAGAGCTGAGTATTACTGTTATGAGCAAAATATAGGAGGAGTCCAGCCAAGCATGATCTCAAGCATTAACTGGGGAAATTAATAGATGTGTACAAGAAACCATTATCACTGAAGCTAAGGCATCAAGATATTGACAGTAAAGGTGGATAAAATAAGAGAGTCAGGGAGCTGTTAAAAGTCCAGTAGGCTTATGAGGCAGAAAAATCCTGGCCTGGTTCCTTGGCTCTGAAGAAGAGCTAGCTCGGGTGAAAAGGACCCTTATGTAATCTTTGGTGTGGTTAATACCAAGTTCTAAATCTTCCTTCTCTTGTGTTTAGGGTGGGGAGGATCATGGGATGTGTGCTTGGTAAAAATGATCACCCTGGGTTGTGTAAGTTAATTTTTCCTTAAACTATATTATCGGGCCTCACATGGATTGAAATCTGGGTTAGTATGTTCTTTAGGATTCTGGATTTTTCTTAAGATAGTTTTGTAAGCTTACTACTTTAAAGAATAGTATCGTTGCTAAAAATGTAGTCTCATTTTCCTAGTCAAAACCTTATTGACACTTATATACTAAATTTCAAGATTAGGATTTGAGTGTGAAGTAAATAAAATTTAATTTCACTTTCCTCCTGGCTTTCTGAAAGCTTAGGGAATCTAAGTACATTCATCTATAAGATTCTCACTTTTACAAGATTTAGAATTATCTCTTTCCATTCAATAATTTGGTCTATCTCTTTTTCCCAGTAAGTTTCTAAATTTATTCTGTAAGCAGAGATAAGTGATGTCTGATAAAACAATGTTTCTGGAGGGAGAGAAGGTCTCTCTCAAAATTCTAAGTTAAAAGAAAATAAGACACAAATTAAAAAAAGCAAGCCAACATATACTTAGCCATCTATGTAAAACACTGAGTAAATTCATTATACAAAGTGACAAGAGGAGAGAAAAACTTTCAAGAAAAGGGAATCTTTAAGTTAGATAGGAAAATATAAATACAAGTTTGCTAAGCAAAGAGAAGAGGGGATGGCATTTTAGGTCAAAACAATGGCATTTGCAAAGACAAGAAGTTAGGGAAAATATGGTATATTTGGGAAATTGGATTTGGAAGCAGCATTGGGCATACTGGTGGGATGGAAGAAAGTGAAGTCAGAGTTAAATGCTATATAGCCTCTTGGGCCATACTGTAGGTGCCAGAATCGCCACTGATTAACAGGAGGGGAGCCGTCGGATTAGGTGAAGAAGCAAAATGATGTAACTAGATTTGTTCTACAGAAATAAGATGCCAGAATCTCTGAAATATCAAGTATTCCAGCTTTCACACTCTTGCAGTTCATGGAATTGCCTCTACCGTTGTCACAATTCATAGTAATTATTAATAACAGCAGGGTGGTGAACTCCAGAAACTCTGTTGGCTATGCAGAACATCTTAAAACTTTCTTTCCTTCAAATTAAATGAACATATTAGACTTCAGGTTTCTGTTTTGACATAAAATGACTGTGCTTATATCTTAAAATTAGGAGATTAGATATATGACTAATATTAATTACAAATAGTATTCAGAAGCAGATCAATTTCATTTGTTTAATGTAATTCATATTTTTATTTGAAACCAAATAAGCAACAAATATACGCTGAAACCAAAAGCACTAACAGTATCAGATTCAAAGAAGCAATTTCATCATTGAATGTCATGTGAAATCTGGCAATTAACTAAATAGTTCTAGACCCAATTAACAAGTATGTATTGAGAACATATTATATACTCAGATTTCTGCTAGAAAATACATGTAGAGTATTTCTATAGAGTGTTGTGAAGAGAAAAATAGGAACTGATTTTCTCCCTAGACCCAGAAAAAGAATCCTCCATACATATGCTCATAAAACCTTGAGTTTAAGGCCCCAAAGAATTGGACAGTCAAAGCACTTTGCACATCTAACATAAAATGTGAGTCACAGAATATATATAAGCTAAATTTCCAAGAGCAAAAATGTCTCTTCTCCCACTCTAAACACACAATAACTGGATTATAATAGTAAACCAAGAAACTTTCCAAGGCTGGGTGGTTTTGCAGCATAAAAAGACTCAGTATGGGGTGCACTTTAAACGTGTCTAACACTATGAGTGAATAAAATTACAAACTGAAGAAGAAATGGCCTGGAGCAGTCTGTGTAAAAACAACTGTGAATTTCAACGTGGGCTTTGAAGTGAGATTACTATATTAATAAATCTCTTAGAGTATTTGTGTTTTTCATTTCAATATTTTTCTCTGATCAAGGTCATCATCTCTTGTTAACCTCTTTTCTAAATCCTTTTAGCTATATAATAAGAAAGCAATCATAATTTAAATAAAAAAGCCTTGTATTTCTTGTTATCAGTTGAAGTAATGATGCTCATAGTAGATGTGTAATTATTAGGCTTTTAAAGATAAGGTAATGTTAAATAAATAAGTAAATAAAGATAAGCTTATGTTATAAATGTTGAATCTCAAATCTTTAGATTCCCTTCTAAAAATATCCTTCCAATCACCCCTCTCCCTGATCAATGTATACATCTTACAGACATACACTGAAATCTGCAGGAAATATATTTTGTATATTATAATTAAATTTAAAATAGATGCAAATTACAACTAAGTCAAATCTTAGAATCAATCAAGTGGAAATTTTCTCCTAATTCTCCACCTGGGATGCATTATACAATTAAAAAATCTTAAGTATTAATATAAATGTAGAATACCTTGAATAAAAGCAGGAAGGCAATAAATACCACTTGATTATAGCAAATGAGTAAAATTCATATGTAATTTGATTCTATGAAGTAATGAGCATATTTCAAATTTTCCACAATCACTAATAAAATAGTTGTATTTTTTTCTTTGATCTGGCAGGGAAATATGTCATGTTAGTAAAATTTCTGGTCCTTTTCTCTAGCCTAAATTAACAATTGTAAGGCTCTAAGTAGGTCATAAGTATAATATTCTAACTTTCTAAACTGGAAAAACAGTACTGGTCATTTTGGTAGATGTTATCATTATCCTTTACGTATTTTCTAGCACTTTGCATTTGAAATCTCTTCTTGAAAAAGGTAAACATAATTTGATAAAATGTCTTTAGTTCCTCAGGAAAAACTTCTAATCTTGAGCAAAGTAAAACATTGACTTAGATGCCTGATTGGGAAAAGAATTGTATTTTCACTCAGCATGTTCAATATTTTAAAATGCCTTGGGTTCATTTCCTTTCTTCATATAGACATTTGATTCCTAACGTTAATCTCAAGAAACTGATAAGTTCTGTGGCTTTTTAATGAGTTGCCTTACAAACCCCCTTTCAAAAGTAACTCCCTTCCTAAGATTGTAATAACTGACTGCTTTTCTTAACTTCTGCTGTAAGGATTATCAGTCTTTGTTTACTTGTAAAATTACATTATATCACCTGAACCAGACTTTCTCTAATATCATACTGAAAGCTCAGAATATCCCTAATAGATGGGACGCAGTAGAATAAGCACTAGATTTCTAGAAAATTCCCTGCCACTTTGAGTGGCTTTGCGTATACAGAAAGATAGTGAATATAAAATTTAAAATGTCACAAATGAGGTAACTAACTGTATCTAAGTTTTAAATTGTAAAATATTGTTTTTTAAAAGTATATTTATTATTGCCTATAATAAGGGCTTGGTGATGGGAATACAGGGCAGAGGGGAATAAAGGAGAAAAAATGGGACAACTATAATAGCATAATCAATAAAATATATTAAAAAGCAAAACATAAATTGAAAACATATTTACTGATTCCAGAGGGAGATAGAGGAAGGGAGAGAGAGTGAGAGAGAAACATTGATGTGAGAAAAACGCAGTGTGAGAGAAACATCAATTGGCTGCCTCCCATGAATGCCCCAACTGGGATGGAACCCAGGCACATGCCCTGACAGGGAGTCAAACCCATGACCTTTTGGCACATGAGATTATTCTCCAACCAACCCAGACACACCAGCTGGGCTAAAAAGTTGATTTTAGTTTAAAAAAGAAATCTAAAGATTGTCTTCTATGGTGAATTATATTGGTTTTTAAAAACATCCAATGATTTTTTAAACTATACATGTATCACTTTTATACATTTCAGTAAACATTAAATTGTCTACTATATTTCAGGGACTATACAATTATTAGGAGCTGTCATAGACCCTAAATAGTTATGAAGACAAGACAAACATGAGCATGTAGAATGTAAAAATGTTAAGTTACTGTATTCTATGAACGATGACATAACAGAAATGTGTGTGAGATTTAGTGTGATTTAAAGGAGGAAGCTATCAGTTTGGCTGAGTGGGTCAAAGGTTTGGCAAAGATTCGTAAACTGACAGGTGGTTAAGTTGGATTTCAAAGATGAGAGATGATTTTTTTTCTGGGCAGATAGGGAAAAGATAGCATTTGAAGTAGGGGGGACAGCCTGTTGAAAGCATTTTGTGGCACAAAACAATGTTCCCAGTGCAGTGGACTTCACTGGAACATAGAAAGCTTCCTGCATGGGCTCAACACTTTGGCCACTAAACCTGAAGGCAATAAAGAGTTCTCCTTACAGCAGCAAGTCCTTTCTTATTCTATTTGTCTAAAAATTGCCTGTTTATTCTCACCATTTTTTGATCTAATGTCAGTCTAAGCTGATTAGATGTGTTAAATTCCATAGTACATAACAAGTTAACATTTAATTAGCAGTAAAGACTTTTGTTGTGCTATGTCTCTACTAGGCATATCTAAATATTTGATAAGTAGGCAAAGGATATTTAAAAAAAGGAATAGTATGGACATTTTAATGATGTTAATTCTTCCTATCTATAAACATGGTATATGGGTCCACTTATTTGTATCTTCTATTTCTTTTTTCAATAGCTTATAATTTTCAGAGTATAGGTCTTTTACATCCTTAGTTAGATTTATTCTTAGGTACTTTATTCTTTTTGCAACAATTGTGAGTGGCATTATTTTCTTAATTTCCATTTCTGTTAGTTTATTATTGGCATATAAAAATGCAACCGATTGCTGAATATTCATTTTGTATCCTGCTACTTTGCTGAATTCATTTATCAATTCTAGTAGTTTCTTGTTGGAATCTTTGGGGTCCTCTCTGTACAGTATCATGTCATCTGCAAATAATGACAGTTTTACTTCTCCCTTTCCAATTTGGATGCCTTTTCTTTCTTCTTCTTGTCTGATTACAGTGGCTAGGACTTCCAGTACTATGTCAAATAAGAGTGGTGAAAGCAGACATCCCTGTCTTGCTCCTGATCTTAAGGGGAATGTTTGTAGTTTTTGCCCATTAGGTATGATGCTGGCAGTGGGTTTGTCATATATGGCCTTTATCATGTTTATGTATGTTCCTGCTATTTCCACTTTTCTGTGAGTTTTATCACAAATGGTGCTGGATTTTATCAAATGCTTTTTCTGCATCTATTGATAGGATCTTGTGGCTTTTATCCTTCATTTTGTTTATGTGGTGAATCACATTTGTCGATTTGCAAATCCTGTGCCAACCTTGCATTCCCAGAATAAAACCCATTTGATCAAGGTGTATGATCTTTTTGATGCATTGGTGTATTTGGTTTACTAATATCTTTTGAGGATTTTAGCATCTATGTTCATCAAGGATACTGGCCTATAATTTTCTTTCTTTGTAGTGCCTTTAGTTTTGGAATTAAGATAATGCTGGTCCCAAAAATGAGTTGGGAAGCCTTCCTTTCTCTTGAATTTCATGAAATAGTTTGAGAAAGAGAGGTGTTAGTTCTTGGAATGTTTGGTAAAATTAACCAGGAAACCATCTGGTCCAAGGATTTTGTTTGTAGGGAGTTTTTTTTATTACTGCTTCAATTTCATTAGGTGTAGTCTGTCTATTCAGATTCTCTGATTCTTACTGATTTAGTTTTGAAAGGTCATATATATTGCAGAATGTATTCATTTCATCCAGGTTGTCCAGTTTGTTGGCATATTATTTTCTTACAATCTTTGTATTTCTTTGGTGTCAGTTGTTATTTTTCTTCTTAAATTTCTGATTTTATTTATTTGGATCCTTTTTTTCTTGATGAATCTGGTTAAAGGTTTGTCAATCTTGCTTACCTTTTTAAAGAATTAGCTCCTGAATTCACTAAACTTTTGTATTATTTTTTAGACTCCATTTTGTTTATTTCTGCTGTGATCTTTATTATTTCCTTGCTTCTTCTCATTTTGGGCTTTGTTTGTTGCTTTTTTACAAGTCCCTTAAAGTGTGAAATTAGATTGCTTATTTGAGCTTTTCCTTGTTTTTTCTTTCTTTCTTTCTTTCTTTCTTTCTTTCTTTCTTTCTTTCTTTCTTTCTTTCTTTCTTTCTTTCTTTCTTTTTTTGAGATAGGCCTGTAATGTTATGAACTGCCCTCTTATGTGTGCTTTCCCAGTGTCCCATAGATTTGGGATCATTTGGTCCTCATTTTCATTTATTTTGAGATATCTTTTTATTTATTCTTTGATCTCATTGTTGACCCATTCATGAATTAATAAAATGTTATTTAGCGTCCATGTCTTTGCATGTTTTTCAGTGTTCTTCTTGTGTTGATTTATAGTTTCACAGCACTCTGGTCAGAGAAGATGTTTGATATGGTTTCAATCTTCTCAAATTTATTGAGACTTGTGTTGTGGTCCATCCTAGAAAACGATCTATGTGCACTTGAAAAGTATGTATATTCTGCTGCTTTGGGGTGAAATGCTCTGAAGATATCAAGTAAGTCCATTTGATCTAGATTGTCTTGTAAGGCTGCTGCTTCCTTGTTGATATTCTGTCTGTAGGATCTATCCATTGAAGTCAATGGGGTATTAAAATATCCAACTATTTCTGTTGATCTCTCCCTTTATGTTCAGCAAGATTTGTTTTACCTATTTAGGTGCTCCTATGTTGGGTGCATAAAGAATCTATAGATTCAATGCAATTCCTATCAAGATTCAATTATATATTTCACAGAACTACAACAAATATTTAAAAAATTTATATGGAACCACAAAAGGCCTCACATAGCAACAGTGATCTGAAGAAAGAACAAAGTTGAAGGACTCATACTATCCAATATCAAATTATACTACAAGGCCATAGTAATTAAATCAGCATGGTACTAGCATAAAAACAGACACATAAATCAATGGAGCAGAGTAAAAATTACAGAAATAAACCCACCCATTTATAGTCAATTAATGTTTGACAGAGGAAGCAAGTACTTATAATGGGCTAAAGATAGTTTATTCAATAAATGGTGTTGGGAAAATTAGACAGATATGTGCAGAAAAATGAAACTAGACCATCTTCTTATACCACACATGAAAACAAATTCAAAATGGATCACAGACTAAAATGTTATACCCAAAAACCATAAAAATCATAGAAAGTAACATAGGCAACAAAATCTCGGACATGCTCATAGGAATATTTTATTGGCTATGTCTCCCCAGGCAAGGAAAACAAAAGGAAAAAATAAACAAATGGGACTGCATCAAAATAAAGCTTTTTGCACAGCAAAGGAAATCATTAACAAAATAAAAAGACAACCACAGAATGGGAGAACATATTTGCCAATACATCTGATAAGTGGTTAATATCCAAAATTTATAAAGAACTTACAAAACTGAACACCAAAAAATAAACAACCCAATTGAAAAATGGGCAAAGGACTTGCATAGACAGTTCTCCAAACAGGACCTACAGATGGCAAGTAGACATATGAAAAAATGCTCAGTGTCACTAATCATCAGAGAAATTCAAATTAAAACTACAATAAGGTATCTTCTCATACCTGCCCGAATGGCTATCATCATTTAGTCAACAAACAACCAGTGCTGGTGAGGATGTGGTGAAAGGGGAACTTTTTCACTGTTGGTGGGAATACAGACTGGTGCAGCCACTGTATTAAGCAGTATTAAGATAACTACAAAAATTAAAAATGGATCTGCTTTTTGATCCAGTGATCCCACTTCTGGGAATATATGTGAAGGAACCCAAAACACTAATTTGAAAGAACATAAGCACCTCTATGTTCATTTCAGTGTTGTTTACAATTGCTAAGATATGGAATCAGTCCAAGTGTCCATCAATAGATGAGTGGATAAAACAGCTATTGGACATTTGCACAATGAAATACTACTGGGCTGTAAAAAAAGAAGAAAATTTTACCCTTTGTGACAGTATGGATGCACCTGGAGAATATTATACTAAATGAAGTAAGTGAGTCAGAGAAAGACAAATACCATATGATTTCACTCATATGTGGAATTAATGACAAGCTGAACTAACAGGAAAATGTGGACAGATTCATAAATGGAGAGCAAGATGACAAAGCTAGTGAGGGGATAGGGGTAGAGGGATTGAGCAAGAAAGGAAAAGGATTCATGGACATGGACAACAGTGTAGTGATTGCTGGGGGAAGGGAGTATAAGGGGACTAAATGGTAATGGAAAAAATACAATAAAGCTTAAATTAAATAAAAAGGAATAGAAAGTGAAAAAGTACAATGTGCTTTACTCTGGTTCTTTTTCTTTTTACAATTTGATATATGTGAACACCAGTGATGCCATCACTATAATCAAGGTAACACATATGGGAGTCTGACAACTCCGAGTTTCTCCATCTCTTTGTTTTGTTTTCTTTGTTTTATGATAATAACACTTAACAGGGGATCTACTGTCTGAACCAAGTTTGAAATTCATGATATTGTATTGTTAACTATTAGCACTATGTTGTACAGCAGATCTCTAAAACTTATTCATCTTACATATCTGAAACTTTATACCCCGTCTATGTCCTAGACTTCCCAGATCAGTATCACCTGAGCACTTGTACTTGTAGACTCCATAGCACAATGCCCCTCAAACCTAGAGAATCAGAATCTGCATGGAACCTGTATGCTCAAGGTGACTGGAATGCCCAGAATCCTGGGAAAGTATTGCTTTCAGGAGCATATCCCTCCAATTGAAGCCTAGAAAATGTGGGTGTTTTGTGTGCAGATTGAGCTCATGCTGATAAAAGGTAATCAGACTGCTCGTGAAGCCTCAATACTTGTGGTTAATTGATGATGTACTAACTAATCCCTTCAAAACGACTGTAAATTTAGTGGAAGAGGATTACCAGTAATAGATTCCCAGTTCCTAACACAACTAAAGAATCAATAAACGTTTGTTAATATATGAAAGACTGACATTTCAATCATTCACACAACTTAAATATGGCTCTTTCGTATTACTGGATGTTCAGTTATAAACCACAAAGTTAATCTAATGAGTTAACATTGATGAATGCCAGTTAATGAGGCTTTTACTATAGTCTGAACCGTTTACTTTAAATTCTTTTTTTTATTGGTATTCAGGTTCATTTGTCTCCATTTTCCCCCTACTGCTGTCCCCAACCCCAGCCATCCCCACCTCCCACACTCGATCCCACCCTGCTTTGGCTTCGTCCATGTGTCCTTTATACATGTTCCTGACAACCTTTCCCCTTTTTCTCCCATTATCCCTTCCCACCTCCCTTCTGTTTACTGTCTGTTTGTTTTTAATTTCAATGTCTCTGGTTATATTTTGCTTGCTTATTTGTTTTGTTGATTAGGTTCCACTTATAGGTGAGAACATATGCTATTTGTCTTTCACTGCCTGGCTTATTTCGCTTAGCATAATGCTTTCCAGTTCCCTCCATGCTGTTGCAAAGGGTAGGAGCTCTTTCTTTCTTTCTGCTGTGTAGTATTCCATCATGTAAATGCAGACTGGTGCAGCAACTGTGGAAAACAGTATGGAATTTCCTCAGAAAACTAAAAATGGAACTGCATTTTGACCTGGTAATTCCACTGCTAGGACTATACCTTAAGAATCGTGAAACACCAATTCAAAAGAACCTATGCATTCTTAGCAGTATAATTTACAATAACCAAGTGCTGGAAGCAACCTAAGTGCCCATCAGGAAATGAGTGGATCAAAAAACTATGGTACATTTACACAATGAAATACTTATTTTAAATTTTCAGTAAAGTGAACAAAATATGAACAAATAAAGTGAACAAAATATGTTCACTTTACTGAAATACAATTGTTATTTATACAGTTGTATAAAACCTAAAAAGTAATGTGAATAAGATAATTTATCTGTTGTCTGTGCCATAAATAATTAAAAATGATTTCGCATTTCACATATATTGCATGTCATACAAAGAACACAGGATCAAACAAACTGATACTTGACATTAAAAGCATTGGAACATGGTTTTCTTAATAAATATTATTCTTGATCGAAAAATCTCCTCATTCATAAATTTTTCTCACAGATGAAAAAAGATATTATTAGAGTGGAAAGGTAGAAGGGTGAAGACAACTGGATAAATATTTTTAAATGTTATCTCTGTATAACAAAGAAATAGTTTTTTCAGGATTGACATTTAAATGACAAGGAGTAACTTGGGCCACGTTTTCCATTACCTTAATGATGTCAAAGAGACTGACCACTTTCCTATATGTTAGAGCAGAATATCATGGCAATGAAGTAATTTTATTTTCCTGAATATCATCAGAAAACAGGATGAAAATACAGGAGATATTTTAAAAAATATTACTTAAATATAAAATAAATAAATTTTGCTATGTCTAAAACATTTTGTTTTAAGAAATATTATGTAGCTGGAGCAGCAGGTGAATAAAATACCATGGAGAAAGATTTCTACAATATCTCCACCTCTGCAGAGCTTTATGTGAGGTTATCAGCATTTGTTCCTGCTATAATCATTACAGAGGACACTACTCATAAGAGAGAAGGCAGAGGGGTCCATGGTGTGAAACGCTTTTGGTGATTTAATCACAGTTATTAAAGAAAGCAGGATCATGAGCACTGCCAACCACCAGCTGCAAATACAATAACTGTGAAATTTATTTTTGCAAGTATACTGGCAATTTTATAATAGTGTGAATGAATTCTAAGGAGAGCCTATTCAGTTGGTACATTCACTGAATTAGGCAATGAGTTCCATAGAGTGCAATTGCTGCTAGAGATCTATTCCAAAGTTCTCTTGAAAGGATGCTCTGAAATAAAATTATATTTTAAGTGCCCTAGGGAATCTTTAAGCTTATAGGGAGAGCATGCTCTAAGTCCTTTTGCAAAACAAAAATTTACTGAAAGATGAACAGAACTACCCTTTTTTATTTTTTACAAACTTTTCTAAAACTCTATTTCAAAATAAAAAGATTTCAACCATTTTATTCTTCAATTTACAGGATTGCAAACTTGGATTTTTATATAATTTTTTTAAAAGAATACATTTGCTTCATCTCATACCTACTGGTGTACAGTATGGTTGGCAGTTTTTCATTCTCTCAAAAAAAATTTATTGTGTGGGTACTATGTGGCAGGCCTTGAACTAGGGCTGGGACAGGGCAAAGTCCCTGCTTGCTGAGAACTTACATTATCGTGGAAGGAGATAGACAATAAATTACAAAAAACTGCCTGCAGCTAGTGCTATGAGGAAGGATAAGGAACAGTGAAGCAGGATAAGGGGAGATAATGGCACAATAAGGGGTGGGTTTAACCTTTTAATTGCAGTTGCCAGGAAAGATTCTTTCTGAGAAGACAGTGTATGAACAGAAGGAAATAAGGGAGAAAATTATGTGATAATCTGGGGAAAGAGTGTGATTACATATCTCAATATACTAATGATTTTGAATTAGGATCACGTTATTATGACATATTTTTTAATATAAGAGAGATGGATTATGCATAATCCTTGATATGTAGTTCAGACACAAGCATATGGTTTAGAATTGCAACTATGGAGCATAGCAGATGTTCAAATCCCTGCTATGTACTGCTATACATAGATATGCTATTTAATTTCTTTAAGTCTTAGTACCTTATCTGTAAAATGGAGACAACAATATCTTGTGAAATTATTTTAAGCATTAAATAAAATAATAATATGTACTCAAGGCAGGAAAGCCCTGGGAGACAGAGGCACCTCCCCAGAGAGCAACACAGTGTGGCAGCGCAGGTCAAGTGGATATTCCTACTGAGTGAAAGCTATGAAGATGAATACAGAAAAGCTGTCCCCCACTACCCAGTGGGGACTACAATACTGGTTTGGACTATTACTCTGCAGAAATTCAGACTTCTGGCCAAGATGGAGGTATAGGTAGACACACAGTGCTTCCTCACACAACCAAAAGAAGGACAACAACAGATTTAAAAACAAAAAACAACCAGAACTGACAGAAAAATTGAACTCTATGGAAGTCCAACAACCAAGGAGTTAAAGAAGAGACATCATACAGATGAATAGGAGGGGTGAAGATGGGCAAGGGGGGTGGAGAGGACTCATGGCAAGGCGGCAACTGGTGGAGCAGGGCAGGCAAGACTGAGGCTGGCAGACCTTGCAAGGTGGCGGATTATGGACTGGGTGGTCCCACATTCCCATGCAGATAAACGGGGAGGAACAACTGGGGAGCGAGACAGACTGCACAATCCAGGGTTCCAGTGTGGGGAAATAAAGCCTCAAACCCCTGACTGAAAACAACTGTGGGGGTTGAGGTGGCAGTGAGAGAAACTCCCAGCCTCCTAGGACAGTTTGTTGGAGAGACCCACAGGGTCTTAGAACATACACAAACCTACCCACCTGGGAATCAGCACCAGAAGGGCCCGATTTGCTTGGGGGCAGTGGGGGAAGTGACTAAAAACTGGTAGAGAGCGGAGCAAGCAGCATTGTTCCCTCTCGAACCCCTCTCCCACAAGCAGCATAGCAACGTGGGTTGCCCTGCCCTGGTGAACACATAAGGCTTTGTCCCTTATTACATAACAGGTGTGCCCAGACCCCCCCCCCAAAAGTGACCCAAATGAAAGAACAGATCAAAGCTTCAGAAAAACTAAAACTAAGCGACAAAAAGATAGTTAATCTAGCAGACACACAGTTCAAAAACACTGGTAATCAAGATGCTCACAGAAATGGTTGAATGTGGTTGCAAATTAGATGAAAGATTGAAGGCTATGCTAAGTGAAATAAAGGAAAATGTACAGGGAACCAACAGTGATGGGAAGAAACCAGGACTCAAGTCAATGATATGGACTAGAAGGAAGAAAGAACCATTCAACGAGAACAGAATGAAGAAACAAGAATTCAAACAAAATGAAGAGGAACCTGGAGGACATCTTTAAATGTTCCAACATCAGAATCATAGGGATGCCAGAAGGAGAAGAGGAAGAGCAAGGAATTGAAAACTTATTTGAACAGCCCTGGCTGGTGTAGCTCAGTGGATTGAGCGCAGGCTGCTAACCAGGCATCACAGGTTCGATTCCCAGTCAGGGCACATGCCTAGGTTGCAGGCCATGTCTCCTAGCAACCGCACATTGATGTTTCTCTCTCTCTCTCTCTCTCCCTTCCCTCTCTAAAAATAAATAAATAAAATCTTTAAAAAAAAAAAAAAGAAAACTTATTTGAACAAATAATGAAGGAGAACTTCCCCAATCTGGCAAAGGAAATAGACTTCCAGGACATCCAGGAAGCTCAGAGAGTCCCAAAGAAGTTGGACCCAAGGAGGAATACACCCAGGTACATCATAATTACATTATCCAAGATTAAAGATAAGGAGAGAATCTTAAAAACAGCAAGAGAAAAGGAGACAGTTACTTACAAAGGAGTTCCCATAAGGCTATCAGCTGATTTCTCCAAAGAAACCTTACAGGCAAGAAGGGGCTGGAAAGAAGTATTCCAGGTCATGAAAGGCAAGGGCCTACATCCAAGATTACTCTATCCAGCTAAGCTTTCATTTAGAATGGAAGTGCAGATAAAGTACTTCCCAGATAAGGTCAAGTTAAAGGAGTTCATCATCACCAAGCCCTTATTATATGAAATGTTAAAAGGACTTATTTAAGAAAAAGAAGATAAAAATATGAACAGGAAAATGACAACAGACTCACAGTTATTAACTAAATCTAAAACAAAAACAAAAGCTAAGCACATAACTAGAACAGGAACAGAATCACAGAAATGGAGATCACATGGAGGGTTGTCAGCGTGGGAGTGGGTGAGGGAGAGAGGAAGAAGAGGTACAGACAATAAGTAGCATAGATGGTGGGTAGAAAATAGACAGGAGGAGGTTAAGAATAGTATAGGAAATGTAGACCCCAAAGAACTTATATATATGACCCATGGACATGAACTAAAGGGGGGGGGAATAAAGGAGGGAAAATGGGACAACTGTAATAGCATAATCAATAAAACATATTAAAAAGAAATATATGTATAATGCTTACCATAAAATAAGTGCTCAATGTAGTAGCAACTATTATTTAATAATAACAAATAACTGTAACTCAGAACTCTACTCCCATGGTCGTGTTTAGCATTCCTTCATTCAACATTTATTAATCCCTGACCATGTTTTATATACCATGATGGCTGACATAAATAGCAAAATTTAAGGAACACCAATGTATTTCTTATTGGCATAGGAGAGAAACATGAAAAGTCATTTATAATATAATGCAATAATGATCATAATAAAGAACAGAAAGTAAATCTACACTATTTGAGGGCCTGAATGGGGGTTTCACAAAGGAGGTGGGTGCATAAAATTGAACTTTAGGATGAATGGTACTTCACCAGGTAAATAAAATGAGTGAAGCAGAGCAGACAGAGCAGAAGGCATGCCCAAGGGGACAAGAAAAAATAAAAAGGTGCCTTTAGAGAAGTTTGACTACATTCCAAGGTAAAGGAAAGGGGTGAAGTTGCAACTGGAGGCTGGACAGTCACTAATGTAGGCTCTTATACTTTCAGGCTTATATACCACACTAAAGAATGGAAACATTCTGAGGAGATGCATACTTGGGTTTGCATTTCAAAAACTTCATTTGACAACAGTGTGAGGGGTGATGTAGAGGAGTTACTAAAACTGGGACCAGGAGATTTTAATTACACAGTGCTTCCAAATATCTTGGTTCAGGCTCTGAAGAGAATAAGGCAAAGGAAGAAATTCAGAGATAGAAAAAAAAAGTAATTGATTTCCTATTCAATCATTCATTGTAAAGAAATTAGCAACCTCTGACACTACTGTTGTAGGTTCTGGAACAGTGTCAAATATGGTATTTTAACTAATATGTCTCAGGGGCTAAGTAGACATGGAAATGAAAGAAGAAGAAGGATTCTAGGACTTCTCTTAAATGTCTGGGTTGAATGAAACTGAAAGAGAAAATATAGTAAAAATAAGGGTAGGTATGGAGAGGAAATTACATACTAAATAGAGTTCTGTGGATAAGTGGACATGTGGGCCTGGTTTGCAGGAGTTTTAAGTCTGAAGAAAGACATTAAGTCACCGTCACGTTAGTGGAAGTCAAACAGGTAGGAAGTGGTCTCTCCTGGAGATCATGTGGAATGGGAACCGAGTCAACTGCAGGGAACTGTGGGGAACTGTGGAGAAGAGAAGCCACAGGTTTGAATGTGGTGGAGAAGAAACAGTCCTTGTCATCTCTAGGATACGTTTTTTAGTATTTTTTTTTTAGTGTTTCATTCTTGGCCATATTTTCCCCTAGTGGGACAAGCTCCACATTGTCCATAGTGTCCCTATCACATACTATATCCATGAGCAGGAGCCCTGCATTTCTGTTCTTAGTCCTGGATTGAATTCCAGCATTCAGTCTTGATCTGCAAAAATTGTTCTTTAAATAATCTCAATGTGTTAGACATCCACAGAATAATCAGTTAAGTAAACCAGGGGCAGAAATTTGAAACAACAAAATATACATTTTAACATGCCTAATACAATATTATGCCAATAGTAGGCACTCAATAAACATTTGATTAATATGTCAAATTTATTGACATATTAATGCACCATGCATCAGGAGATCCCATCCTTGACTTATTGTCCTTTGTGTAGTCCTGTAACTGTAAGTCTCTTCTTTTGTGCACATACTTAACATAAACACTACTCTTCTGCAATTCAGTGACCCATCTATCTGAACCCATGTGCCATTATCAGCTAGGCTACCAAGGCAAGGAGGATCATTATTGGTGATAGAGCCATGATACAATTGTTGGACCAGTAAAATATGATAGTATTTTTATGTAGTAATCCTGTAAATCAAAATTATTTAAATATCAGATATATACATTACAGGTTATTTGAACCAAGAGATTTTTCTAAAATGGATGTTTTTGACAGAAGGAAACATCAGGGACCTTTCAGCAAGGACCAAATATGTTCATGAAGGTTTTCGATAGGACCAAATGTCAAGGACTTTCAACGTGGACTAAACATCTCCACAGATGTTTGGACAGGATCAAAGATCAAGAAGCTTTTGGCATGTACTAAACACCTTGGTGGACATTTTACACAGGACCAAATGTCCTGAAGGCTTTAAAGCACATAGAACAGTAAGCAAGTATATGAATTCATTAATACAGAACAATAAATCAGACTAGGATGGACTTGTTTATTATTAGCTTATGCTTTAAAAGGAATAAGTTATACAGGATTTAATAGAAATCAAATTACCATATTATAATCTTGTATGCACATAATGTTTTGTTTTAAATACTACACAATGTACCTATTTATCACAGGAAAAGAGTATCAAATAATGAATAGTATAACAATATTCCAACAAAGTTAAGAAAGTGTTAAATATCTTTAAAGCTAGCAATTCAGGAATACATATTAATATTCATCGAAGAGTCTATTTGAATTAGTTGAAAAAATGAACTTGTAGGATATTTTAAATTTCCTATATGTGATTTTACAAAATGATAATTGCAACTATGGAACTGTTACAAAAATTACCAACCAGAGCTTTTACTGGGCTTGAGCTAAGGACAGATGTGACTCATTTATAACAAACATATGAATTATATGCAAGTGTATGATTTAAAAATTCAAAAGGATAATATGCATCTTAATAAATAAGTTAAAGATTTCTCCTTGAGATTTTTACTCATGCTATTTCATTCACTCACCTCTGTTCTTTCACTGGCAGTGACAAAATAAAAGTTGGTCCCACAACTATACATGCAGAGAGTTTTATATTAATGCGTTTTTATTTCCTGGTGAACGGGCATCTTCTTGAATCATGGTTCAGGAACCCTTATAAGGAGTCCTGTTGCCTCCAAGTCCATTGCCCTGAATTTTCTGTGAAACTTGGAATTCGGTTTAAAATTTTTATTAAAACTTCAGAAAGAATCATAGAGATGGGTGCCTATGAACCTATGGATTGCAATACCATTATTTTAATGACATGGAGACTACAGAATGTAGCATGAACTCTGTTATGGAAAAGGTTGGGTATGAAACCACATAGAGACTGTGTGACTTTGGGCAAATCGCTTAACCTCTCTGTGTGCCAGCTGCAAGTGAGGAAAATAATTATAACACACAGGGATTGTTAGGATTAAATAGGTTAACATATATCAATTACATAGAATAATTTTTGTGTGAAAGTGTGTGTGCACCCTTCTCCCATCTCCCTCTCTGTCTCCCAGAAATATGTGAACTGCCTGGTTTGTATCTTTCTTTTCTCTAAGGACTTATGTTCATTTACTAATACATACTTATATCTACATTCAAATACAGTTACAATTTTAGAATTAATGACTGTTTTACAAAAACACAATCTGAAATACATGTGTCTATATACACATACTCATTTTCCTCATCTTACTTTGTCATTCACCTCTATTCTTTGTGCGTGTTCTAACTCATAAGGGCTTTGCTCCCCGAACTCAGTCTGTGTGCTTGTCGAGATGCTGTAGATTATCAGCACCCCTTCTGTGAGCATCAGATCCTTGTGTCAGCATTGCCCTGACTCTCCCAGTTCCTCCTCCTCCCACCTCTTCTTTGCAGAGACTCTGAGAGGATCCCTGTGAGAGGAAAGATGATGTGATCAGGTGCACTATTAGAACACTGCCCCCCCAGATTTTTCTCAGAGACCTCTCCCTCTATGAGCCTGTTCCGACTGTCAGCGAGTCAGAGGGTATTTCCACACATTATTATTATTATTATTATTGGTTATATAACTAGAAATGAAATATCACATGATACATAATATGTGATATATCTCATGTTATATAAAATGTAAATTATTAGTTGTATAAGACCCAACAATTTGGGTCACTGTTTGAATTGATGCTGCCCTTGGTTTGGAAATCCACAGAGTATTTCCCTGACCTTTTTGTCTTTGTCACTGCTCCACAAAAAGCTGGAGATGTGTTCATTTCCTCTTGATGGAGAGATTTAGATTCACACACCAAGTCAGGCATCCAGTTTCCATGGCTTTTCTTCCCACAGAGCCCACCCAGGCAGCTTCCCCACCACCTGCTTGCCTCTTCCAAGCCTCCTCATTAATCTAGGTGCAGAGACCAAGCATAGCGTAACTGAACAAACCTGATAAACAAAGTCATTTGTTTTGAAATCATGTTCCAGTCTTTCAGTGAACTGTCTTCTCCTCAGGGATGCTTGGGTGGCAGAAAGGAAAATCACCCTATCTCCCTGATTAGCATGCTTTACACTGTTGAAAATATTCTTAGCACGGACCTCGACCCCAGGCGAGTAACATGATTTTGTTTTAATGTTTTGAAATCTTAACCCTAAAGGACAAACTAGATATTACTAGTTGTACATTCTTAATAACACACACCAAAGGAGTTGTAATCATAAATACAAATAAAATAAGAATTAATGAAAATATTATCCTGTTAAAGTTTAGTGAAAAATTTTTTATTATATTTAAAATATTATATAGAAAGGGAAGTTATAAAATTATGCAGATGGAGATAGAATAATTTATTGAATACAGAGAGTGACCAATAAATGTTTGCCATAATTATTATATATCTGTTGTCCTTAGTTTCAATATTAATTCCATAAAATCTTAATGATCTACAGATGAATATTCGTCTTTAAGCATAAAATTGGCAATTATCTTTTCTTGTCTTATATTGATGAGGTGAAACCAAATTTGTTGTTTTAAAAGTAAAACTGATGGATTTAGTTGAAATTTTAATATGGGGAGATACTCCCATTCATTATAAATTTCAACATCACCAGGGTAAAGAGTAAATTAAAGAATATGAAAAACTTTACAGTTTTGTCTCTTAGAGAAGGATTTCCCCCACTTTTTCAGTGTTTTCAATATTTAATTTAGAGATAAAACATGGGGATAAAATAACCCAGAACAGGGTGTAGCCAAAGAGAAACCTAAAGAAGACTCCTTAAAAAATTATGGCTCCTAAATTTATCCTTGCCCAAACGGACAATCATGCTGAGCATGATTGTAGTCTTCTGACCCATTAAAAAGTAGGTTTCTACATGTTCTGTTACCCTCAAACTGCCCTCTCTCAACCCTGCTGCCCCTCTTTACCATTTTTGTTTCTTGTTTGAACTACTTAGTAACAGTCATTATGGCCTTTAAGTTTAAATCTTCCAAGTTATTATGGCCTTTAATTTAAATTTCCCTGCTTTTACTTTCTCTCCTCTTTTAAGCAATTCTTCTTGCCTTAAATATTTTGAAGTCAGAATATTTAATTACCTCTATTTAATTACCTCTTTAATTCCATCATCTTACAATAAAATGATGAGAGGTGTTGGTAGGATGAGACACACCAGATCTGGCACAAAGTATTACTAAATATTCAAGTGTAAAAATCAGTAACCAAACCCAAAATACCATGTGGCTTAACCATTGTTTTATACAACATTTGAATTCTAGAAGATGTCTCTTCTGACACTCAATTTCTTGTTGTATGATGTGTTTCAAAAGCAAGAGTTTTCCTTTGTTCATAACTTTCTGACTTCTATGAGGCAAAAATATAATAATTATGCACAGTGACAAATGGTTACTAGTTATTACAATGATCACTTCAAAATGTATATGAATGTTGAATCACTATGTTGTATACCTGAATCTAATATATTATTGTATGTGAATTACAATTAAAAATAAGTAAAAAAACCATGGTATATAATCTCAGAAACAGGCTGATTGACTGTTTTTTTACATTCTTGAAGGTGAGTTGGTTTTGAAGTTGATTACAATGTGAAATCTGGGGTTCTTGATTCTTGGAGTTCCTTGTCTTTATCTGTGTCTTCAATCTCTCCTCCCCAATTCTCTCTCTAGGAAAGTGGGGTATCATTAGGAAAAGACTTTAGGTGGTAAAATGTTGGATATAGGCTTCAGTTTACCCTCTTTGTACTAATCTTATCCAGTCGTGTATATGCTCAGGTGCTACATTTAGTGTAGGAAGCTTGCTAGTTACAGATAAATGAATGGGGCCAATGGAATCATACATTTAGCTTAATAAATTAGGCAGCTGAATAGGACATTAAGCCTGATTTCTTGGGAAGCTACAGCATTCATAGGCTACCCAGGGGACTGCTGCATCCTCTGCCAAGGAGACTTAATCCTCAAAGCAGGCAGGAGGAAGTGGCTACTAGTCATAAACTGGGATTACCAAGGGAGGGATAAAAACACCAGGGGAAATTCCTTTGCTAGGTGCATATGCTGTAGAAGATAAAATGGCATGGCGGCGGGGGGTGGGGGGTGGGGGGAGGGGGTGATGGTGGTGGTGGTGGTAAACATATGCAGAGTAGAAACCAGATGATGCCACAAAACATTGGGGCAGGCACAGTAGGAGCCAAAATATTGATGTAAGTGGGCGGAGTCTAGTCTGGAAAATCTGGGAAAAGATACAGATTGGATAAGGGACACTAAATCCTGGAATATCCAAGAAAGGAATTGGATAAGGGGAGGGACGAGTATAAACACACAAAAACTAAGGAAGTTAGATAATTTGAGAGAAAGACTACTCATTTTCAAAAATCAAGAAAATATGTGAGGGATTATCAGGAATCTTGGAGCAGTTGACACTAGAGCCTGTCTGCCCCCTACATCCTGGAAAGCAGATTATTTCCCTTCACACCAGTACACCTTGCCACTAGCTTGAACTTCTCCTACACGTGTGGACTTTCAAGTTCCTTTGTCCCAACACCATAAGAACTCCTTTCCACTGGCAACACTACTTCCTTTCTGTTGTAGGCTCCGTACCACACATATGATTTAAAAAATGGCTTCTCTACTTCTCATGCTTGAAAACCATTTGGGAGAACTTTGTTAAAAAAGGCAAATATTTGTGTTTAACCCCCATAGATTCTAATTCAGTGGGTTGGGTGGGATCTTAGAATTTAAATTTTTAGTTAGTTCAGTTCTTCTGGATATTCTGATGTGGGTGGTTTTTGTGCATGGTGTCAGAAAATGTGCTTAGAATGCTTTAGACAATGCACATCTTTCTGATTTCTGGTAACCATAAACCAGGAACAGTAATCACAGCAAATCAAACTTCCAATTATTAAATGGGATTTATCAGTGTTCATCAGAACTTAATATTCTAAATTCAGCCAGAGTCATAACTTTTAACTACAGCAGGAACCAATTTTTTCCTTTGACCATAAGGAACAGTGGCTTCCTAAATTAGTGCAAGATAGTCATCAAGAAAAGGGAAAGGAAGATGCTTGAAGCCAGCTCACCACAAAATTATGCCATGGAGGAGTCTACCTGACCCTCTATGGTCTGTGTCTATTGCCCAGGAAAAATCTAGTCCTATTATTATTTGTTGAATAACAGTTCCCCCTACTGGCATACTCACTGAAACTCCTCTAACATTATTTTTTGTAACAAAGCGTTAAGATTCCAAATTCAAAGCTCAGTATTTTCACCTCAGGGTCATGCCCTTTGGTTGTGCTCTCCAGGATTTGGACATCCTTTGAAAGGCAGATAGTGGAAGGTGGTTTTAATTGTCATGTGATTTTCCCACTGGACATCCTAAAAAGAATTGAGTGTTGGCTATTTGGCTAGGAGTCAGGTCAGGTCTCAGATTTCAGACTTGGATTAGACACATGATTGTTTTTAAAAGTAATTTAGTTTTGTTCCCTTTAAACATTCCATGTTAGATTGGCAAGAACTGCAGTAGCATTGGGCTGTTCAGCATTCATCACACGGGGCCATTCAATATTCAGACAGTAATTCTCAATCCCTCTTGATGGGACCTTCAGGCAGTTTATAAAAGATGAAGCAAATATTTAATGTAAGGCTACATAAGATTTCTGCCTACCAGATATTTACCATCATGATGTAAAATGTTAGGCCACAAATTATTGGAATGATTTTCGAGTTTGGAAAACTGGCTTTATTTCTGCTAATCTGTGAAACTTCTATGCTCTTCTGGTAAGTATTATAGATATCAGTCTTTCTGAACTTTCCAGTTATTTATCTTATTATTCCCTTTCTCTGTATGAATATAATCAAGCAGGCCCAAACGTGTGGTCTGGGGTCTGCTGTGCAGTGAAAACTGTTTTCAAACTGAAATGTTATTTGCCTTTTTAACTCTCATGACTGTTCAATGGAGTTTTCAGAAGTGCATTGTGTGTGATTATAACAACGGATTGAATGCAGAAGACTATATGAGGATCCATTAATCCCACTTCTATTAATCCAGATATCAAATATAGCTGAAAAAATATTTGTTTTGCTTTCAAAAATGTAGTTATTTAATTATCTTAATATATAATGATAGATTATTTTAATTTATGAATGTTTTAAAATATATGCTTTAACATCTAATGTAGCATATCCTGATAAATATAGCCCATATAACCCAAAGATTTGTGAGACCCTAAATAATTGTTAAGTGTGGGAAAAATGTTAAGAGTACACACACATATACATTCACACACACTAGAATATTTTTCAGTCATAAAAGTGAAGAAAATTCTGCTATTTGCTGTACATGAGTTAAATTTGAGGGCATTGGGCTAAAATAAGTCAGGCAGAAAGACAAATACTATATGATCTCACTTATATGGGAAATCCAAAACCCTGGACTCATAAGACATAGAGTAGCTGGTGGTTGTGGGGGATTTTGAGGGAGAAATGGGTGGAGGTGGTCAAAGGATACAGAGTGAGAAGATGAACAAATTCTGGGGGACTAATGTATAACATGGTGACTGTAGTTGACAGTACTGTATTTGCATTCAAATGTTGCTAAGACAGTAGAATTTGAAAGTTCTCACCACAGACACAGACAATTATATGAGGTAAAAGACATAATTTTAAAAACACCTAAAGTTGGGTATCAAACAATCTGGACTTCAGTGTCTGTCTCCTAGCAAATAGCTATGTAGCCTTAGTTAAGCTACCTCAATTCTTTAGATTTTAATTTCCTCACATTTACCCAATATTTTTGAGCCATCTCCTGAAACTGATTCTGAACATCAGGGTACCATTCTAAATAATCTCTAATGCTATTTTCAGCTTTGTGGAAAATAAATCCACATGGCAAGCATACCTAAAATATAAATGGCTGGTTCAAATTCATTTAGGAAGTTAGTTGTGAAATGAAAGTGAAAATCCAACTACCTTAAACTGTACTATCTACACTGCCCAGTGGATTCTAGCGCTAATATCAACCTAGTATAAGTGGGTTGATATTAGGGAGGGGGTAAGAGTAAAGATTCTGAATGATGACAGAAACATAGGTAGAACTGAATAAAATAATTTGTTAAATGTTTTTTTCTATTTTTCAATTACAGTTGGCATACAATATTATATTAGTTTTAAGTTTATAACCCAGTGACTGGACATTATATAATTTACTATGAGATCACCCTGATAAATCTAATACCCATTTAATACAATATTGACTATATTCCCTGTGCTGTACTTCACATTCCTGGGACTATTTGGTAACTACCAATTTGTACTTCTTCATCCCTCTGCCTTTTTCACCTATTGCCCCAGTCCCTCTCCCATCTTTTACCCAGTCCCTCAGTCTCCTGCTCCTCAGGCTGCCACCAGTTATCTCTCTGTGTCTATGAATGTTTCATTTTTTTATTTTGTTCTTTACATTCCACATATAAGTGAAATCATCTGGCATTTGTCTTTCTCTAATGGACTTATTTAACCTTATATAATATGCTCTAGGTCTATCCATGCTGTCACATGGTAAAATTTCATTTTATTTTAAGGATAATATTCTGCTGTGTAAATATACAACAATTTTTTTAATCTACCTGTCTACTAGTGGGCAATTGGGTTGCTTCCACAGCTTAGCTACTGTAATTATGCTGCAGTGAAAATAGGGGTGCATATGTTCTTTTGAATTAGTGTTTTGAATTTCTCCTGATAAGGCCTCCTAAACAGAAAATGCTGAGTCATAAGGCAGTTTGGTTTTTAATTTTTTAAGGAAATTCTATAATGTTTTACATGGTGGCTGCACCAATCTGCATTCCCACCAACTGTACACAGGTGTTCACTTTTCTCCACATTCTTGGCAACGCTTGTTATTTGTGGATTTATTAGCCATTCTAATGAGTGTGAAGTGATAGATACCTCATTGTCATTTTAATTTGCATTTCTCTAACAATTAGTAATGCTGAGCATCTTTTCATATGTCAGTTGGCCATTTATATGTCCCTTTTGGAGAATGTCTACTCAGGTCCTCTGCCCATGCTTAATTGAACTTTATTTTGTCTTTGGTTTTGAGTAGTATAAGTTCTTTATACATTTTTAATATTAACCCCTTATTATATTTATATATATCATTGGAAAATGTGTTCCCTATTTAGAAGGCTGTCTCCTCACTTTTTTCATGGCTTCCTTTGCTGTGCAAACATTTTTATTTTGATGTAGTTATTTGTTTATTTTTTCTTTTGTTTCCCTTACCTGAGGGGATATATCAGCAAAAATATAGATAAGAAAATGTCTGAGATTTTACTGCCTATGTTTTCTTCTAAGATTTTTTTGGTTTTTACCCTAACATTTAAGTCTTTAATCCATTTTGAGATTATCCTTGTATGTGGTGTAAGAAGATGATCTAGTTTTTTTTTGCACATATCTGTCCAATTTTCCTAGCACCATTTATTGACTAGACTATCTTTATCCTATTGTACATTCTTGCTTCCTTTGTCAAGTACTAATTGACCATATAGATATGGGTTTATTTTGGAGCTCTTTATTCTGTTTCTTGATCTATATGTCTGTTTTTATGTCAGTACCATGCTGTTTTGATTATTATGGTCTTGTTGTATAGTATGATATCAAATAGTGTGATTCCTCCCACTTTGTTCTTCTTTCTCAAGATTGTTGTGGCTATTAAGGGTCTTTTGTGGTTCTATATAAATTTTTGGAATATTTGTTCTGGTTTTGTGAAATACACCACTGGTATCTTGATAGGAATTGAATAATCTTATTCACAATTGCTTCAGAAAAAATACATGAGAATAATTTTAATACATAAGAAAAAAGTATTAGACCTGTACTTAGAACATTATAAAACAGTGAAGAAAGAAATTAAAGAAGATACAAATAAGTGGAAACATACATTATGTTCCTGGTTAAGAAGAATTAACATTATTAATATGTCCACACTACCAAAGGTTTATTTCTTTTGAAATTAAATAGGACATTGGTTAATCAATATTTATATACCTTTATTTAGATAACTGTCAAGGAAACATGTGGGACTGCCTTCTTTGGCTATGGTCATACCTAAAAATACTTGTATTTCCCAGGACCCTAAAATAATATGAAGTCAATAAAGCAAGATGCTTATGTAGGAACTCCATTAATACGTGCTTTGATGCTTCAGTTTTGAAGATTATAGATTAAATTTTATCACTTACAATTTGCTTTTTCAGAAAACATCTGGTCTGACAAGAAATGTACATGAATGAAAAGCACTGTCAGTATTTATACTGATAAAAAATTAAACAATGAAAGTTTAAAGATGGAAATGGCAATGAGGTTTCAAAGTCCAATCAGAAATTCACTGCATGTGTTGTCCTCCAGTGTTAGGTCATGATTACTAGATGTCCCTCTGATCTACAATAGAACCAACAGATTCTAACAAATGACCTATAAGTTAATAAATGTTAATAGTTTTTTTACCATAAAAATATCAATGCTAAAAAGCTCTGTCAGAAGTTAAAAATATTCCCAATGGCATACAAAAGAATTACTTTTATGAACGCAGAATTTAATGAAACAGACTAGTTCATTCTAAAATTTAAAATGTGTGGTAGGTATGATGATAGAAAATTGAGACTGAGGAGATTTTATCTTAAAATAAGAAGATGAAAATTTTAGATGCAACTAAAAAGAATACAATATAAAATGTAAAAAGTCAGGAATAAAAAGATAATAAAAAAATCAACATTTAAAAATGCATACAAAGCAGAAAACATTTTATTTATTTATTTAGGAACTGGAGAGTATTATGCTAAGTGAAATAAGCCAGCTGGTGAAAGACAAATACCATATGATCTCACCTATAAGTGGAACCTAATCAACAAAACAAATAAGCAAAATATAACCAGAGACATTGAAATAAAGAACAAACTGACAGTAACCAGAGCAGAGTGGGGAAGGGGGATAACGGCAAAGAAGGGAAAGGGTTATCAGGGAACATGTAAAAAGGACCCCTGTACAAAGCCAAAGTGAGGAAGGATGGAGGGTGGGGGGCGGGGATGGGTGGGGCTGGGGAAAGTGGTGGTGGGGAAATGGAGACAACTGTATTTGAACAACAATAAAATACATACATACATACATATATATTTTAACAAATTAAAAAAAGAACATATTTTGAAACCTTGAATCTAGAATAGTTTTGTGATAAGCTCATTACTTTAGCATCATAATTTATTCTTCTTCCTATAGATTCTTATTTCGATTTCGATCAAGGGGCTATTAATTTCCTGTTTGTGCTGCAACAAATTTGTACAAACTTAGTGGCTTAAAACAATACCAATTTACTCTCTTATAGCACTGGGGATCAGCAATCTGAAATCAGTTTTTCCTGATTAAAGTCAAGGTGTATACGGGGCTGGTTACTTCTGGAGATTCAGAAGGAAAATTTCCTTACAGTGTCATTTTCAGTTTCTAGGGGCCAACAGTATCTTTGGCTGTGGCCTTTTTCTCCATCTTCAAAACATAGCACTACAATCTCCACTTCCAACATTGAAGAGGATTTCCTACTGAGTTCTCCTGAGTCCTTATAAGGATCATTGTGATTGCATCAGACTCACTCAGATAATCTAAGATAAACTACTCGTCTCAAGATCCTCAACTTAATCACATCTGTAAATTCCCTTTTTACTGTATAAGATAATGTATTCGGAGGTTCTGGAAATCGACACATAAGGTATCTTTGAAGGCTCATTATTAAGCCTATCACACGGCTGAGAATGAACAAGGATCCTCTAACAGATGTCTATAAACTCAGAGTAAAATTGGCTTAATATATTAAATAAATGTACTTATTTAATACTTAAGGCTTTCATGTCAGAACAGACTGTGTTCTTTGATATCAATTTTAAGTCTTCTCACCAGCACAATGCCTTGTGTTGGAGAGTGTTCAATTTCATTGTTAGTTGAATATAATTAAGTTTTACTAATTAAGTGTGTGTCAGGGAAGTACATGTTTAAAAGTTCATATTATCTACAGGATTCCTGTCTCCTTGACCAAAATGTCAGTTTCCAACAATGTAAGATAGTAGAAGCAAATTAATCAATTTTGTTAATGGAGTTCAAGAAATATTTCCTGACTATCTGTAAACTTAGCATCACTGAAAAACGTAAAGTTCTCAAAACAATTCCCTAAAGGCATCAGGCATGCTCAAAATATATTGTAGTAACTCTTATTTTTCTTCAGTGTTTCTTTGATGAGCTCACAAACTAATATATTCCATGGATTACAGTTTATTAATATCTCCAGTAATAATGTGAGAGAAATTTAAAAAGCAAACAGGTACTAACTTGTTTTTCTCTTTGAAAAACACAACGATGGTCTTATTCAATGGGTTAATCTTATCTGTTTTTTTCAAGTGTCATAAAAGAGCTAGAAATAGCATTTAGAGTCCTTCTGGAAACAATTATAAACATGGTCTCACAGCACAGTACTTTAAGCACAAGAAACATATGAAAAACCCATTCATTACTTTTGATTTATTACTTACAATTTGATATACCATCTGGACTTATTCATATTTTTATTGGCTTCATAATAATACAGAATTTTCTCTCATGATTCTCAAGTGTTATAATTCAGAGATTATGCTTCCCTGATAATGAGAAATCCTCATAGGATAGCCAATCTGATTCTTCTTTTCTATTTTCCTCATTTAAGTATTTAGGGTTTGAGTTGTGGTGTTGACATTTTGCTTGAGCAGTTAGTATGGAAACATAAAAATCTTCAATGGGTATTTAAACATATCATTGCACAAAATGTCACTGCAAACATGAATGTTTATTTTGATATTTAAGAAAATAGAAAAATATTGTCATCCTTATAGGTGGTGGTAGAAGAATGAAATGATCCTGAAATATTTGTGCTGTTAATTCTAAAAGCAATGCCTGATTACTGAGTGTGTGTGAAACCCCAACAGGTAAAACCAAACACAGAAATAAAGCTATGACCTATTTCCCACTTGTGTAGTTGAGAGGTGTTGGTCAGACTAGTAGCATTGCCATCAATGAAGAGTGGCAGGCAGCTCGTAAGCAGCTATAAAAGCAAAGGGTCAAACTGATCATAATTTTTTTTGTTGATCCAAGGTTAGGTTTGATTATGAAGAAAGGGAAAGTGGCTATGTTTAAGATATGCAGTAGGCAATATCACTGCATATGATTTCTAATTCCCCTCTTGTTTCTGGCATTAAGCAAAATCACAATTCCTTGCTCTCTTGAAGTTAGGTGCAGCAAAATGATTGCTCTTGTTATTAAGATAGTGGAAACCATATGTGTCACTTATTTGCAAATGTATTTAAGAGCCAAAGGTGATTCTCCTTGTTCTCTTTTCTACCATGACAGGAATCATTCCAAATGGAAGGGCATCTCCGACTCTGGGTTCCAGATTGATGTCCACATTCAAATAAGAATGCCCCATGGAAAAATACTGGACATGTAGAGTGAGTGAGAAATTAAGCATTTGATGACTAAGTCACTGAGATTTGGGAGTGGTTTGTCAATCTCAGAACAGCTAATTACATCTTATGAAGAAGAGTTCAATAACTTGGAATCTATATTAGTAACTTAGATTTTATAAGGTGTTGTAGAAAAAGCAAAAGCAAGAAGTTAAGCAAAATGGGGAATTATGTTGGGGCTGCAGGGTACTCTTCTATGCTTGTAAGCTATTACTTCAAAGCAACAAAGCTACTGACCATTTTAACTTTCTCATTATCAATTATGAATTAAGCTTTTAAAGTTCAAAAGCTAATTTTTCTATTTGTGAATACTGAACATGATCTATTTCAGTAACCATCTAGACATTCCTATGCCATCATTGAACATCACTTTTATGTAGATATATTAATAGAGGTTTGACTAATCATTAGATAATTAGTTGGATTTTAACTAATTTATTCCACGCCAACGTACATAGTTATAATTGACAAGAATCTCTATTCGAGTTAACTGAAGCTCCCCAGGTATTTGTTTCAGTTTAAAAAGATTTTTATAAAATCACCATTATAATGACTAAATAATTACCTGCTGCTAAACTGCTCTGTTGCCTTATTTGAAAGGTACCACTTGCATTGAACCTTCTCCAGAATAAATACCAAAGAATTCCAAATATGAAATTATATATCTGGATAAGAAAGATTTTTCATAATTATCATCATTGTTGTGTTTAATAATCTATATCAAAACAACTTTTTCATTCAACAGTTTTGCTAATGTGCTAACTGACAAGCCTCAGTTGGATTTGCTTATGACTTAATTCACATTTGTGTACTCAAGACTTGTTTCAAGTAGTTTTTATGACTATTTTCTTTCATCATAAATGTATGGTATTAGATTCAATGGTCACAGATAAAAAGATTTAACTTTGAACTTAAACAATGGAAAGCCTGAAAAGAAGAAAAGACATTAGTTCCCTGTTTCTAAATATTTCTGCTAGGGAAAAGTTGAATTAAAAATACAAATGGTTCCATTTGTTTATTTTTTCTTTTGTATCTCTTGCCTGGGGAGATATATCAGAGAAAATATTGCTATGAAAAGTATATAAGATTTGACTGCCTATGTTTTCTCTAGGATTTTTATGGTTTTCAGCCTAATATTTAAATTATTAATCCATTTTGAGTTTATTTTGTCTATGATGTAAGAAGGTGGTCTAGTTTTGTTGTTTTGCCCATATCTGTCCAGTTTTTCCAACACCAAAATATAGTCTGTTTACCTCATTGTATGTTGTTGTCTCCTTTGTCATATTAATTAACTATAAAGAAGTGGGTTTATTTCTGAGCTGTCTGTTATGTTTAATTGAGATATGTGTGTGTGTATCTACACACACACACACACATACAATATTTTTATGCCAGTACCATACCATTTTGTTTTGATTTTTATGGCCATGTATGGCCATATGTATGGTTCAGTATATGGCATTTCCTCCAGCTTTGTTCTTCTTTATCAAGATTGCAGTGGCTATTCAGGTTCTTTTGTGATTCCATATAAACTTTTGAAATATTTGTTATAATTCTGTGAAATATGCCATTGGTATCTTGATAGGAATTATGTGGAATCTATAGATTGCTTTCAATTGTATAGATATTTCATTGATGGTAATTCATCTTTTCTAGAACATGGTATGTCCTTCCTCTTATTTGTATCTTCTTCAATTTCTTTCTCCAGTATCTTGTAATGTTTCTTGGTTAAATTTATTCCTAAGTATTTCATTCTTTTGATGAAATTGTAAGTGGGATTGTTTTCTTAGTTTCTTTTTCTGATAGGTTATTATAGGTATATAAAAAAGCAATTGATTCCTGGATGTTTATTTTTTATCCTGCTATTTTCTGATTTGAAAAATGGGACTACATCAAATTAAAAAGTCTTTGCATGACAAAGATAACCATCAACAAAATATAAAGACAACCCGCTGAATGGAGAACATATTCACCCATGATAACAATGTTCTAACCTTTATTAATGCACCACCTACTTTAGTGAAATAGCAAAGCTCTTTTTTTTATTTTCAAATTATATTAAGGACCCACTCTCTTCAGAGTAAGCAACTGAGGTCCTAGAAATGAGGTTGCTTTTAAAAGAACCAGCTCCTAGATTCATATTCACCCATGATACAACTGATAAGATGTTAATATCCAAAATATTTATAGAACTTATGCTACTCAAAACCAACCAACAAAACAAACACACAATCCAATTAGAAAATGGTCAATGGACCTGAAGAGAAACTTTTCCAATGATGAGCAAGAAACATACAAAAAAATGCTCAACATCAATAAACATGAGAGAAATGCAAATTAAGCCCACAATTAGATATCACCTCACAATGATCAGAATGGCTATCAATAAATCAATAAACAACAAGTGTTGACAAGGATTTGGAAAATGGGGAACACTTGTGCACTGTTGGTAGGAATGCAGATTGGTGCAGCCACTGTGGAAAGCAGTATAGTGTTATCTCAAAAACTTAAAAACTGGAACTGCCTTATTATATAGTGATTCCACTTCTGGGAATTTACCCTAATAAACCCAAAACACCAATTCAAAAGAAAAATACACCTACACATTCATTTAGCATCATTTAAAATAGCCAAGATTTGGAAGCAGTCCAAGTGCCCATCGGTAGATGATGAATAAAAATGCTGTGGTACATCTACACAGTGGAATACTACTTGGCCATAAAAAGAAGGAAAGCTTACCCTTTGTGACAGCATGGATGGACCTGGAGAGTGGTATGCTAAGTGAAATAAGTCAGTCAGAGAAAGTCAAATACCACATGATTTCATTATATGTGGGATCTAATGAACAATAATGTTTGTTAGTTATGGTCTAACTAACAAAGAAAATAGAGACAGCCTTATAGACAGAGAAGAGATTGACAGCTGTCAGAGAGGAAGGGGATTGTAGGGCTGGGTTGGAAAGGCAAAGGGATTAAGCAAAAATAAATTTTAAAAAGTCACAGACACAAGACAACATTATGGTGATTACCAGAGGGAAAGAAAAGTTGGGGGAGGTAGGTAAAGAGATAAATGGTAATGGAAGAAAACTTGACTTGGGGTGGTGAACACACAAAATACAACATGAAGAGGATGTATCACTGAATTATACACTTGAAACTTACATAATTTGATTAACAATGTCACCCCAATAAACTTAATAAAAAGTAAAAAAGTGATAAATGGAAATGTATGGCATTTTCATAGTTTTGCTAGTATGGTGGCACATATCCTCTTCATATTCATCTGAGAGATATAATGGCAAGTAATGAATCAGGAATGGTATGACTATTTGTATTTGTAACATTTCCTAAAGATGCCTGCTATACTATATTTTTGGAGGGTTAGTTGACTGTGAAATTAGTATAGGAAGAGAAGGAGCAACTAAATTAACCATTGAATAGTTATCTCTTTTTGTCCTTTGCCAAGCCACAATTATGTCAATTTTCATGCAACAATATAACCATGAGAGAGCAAGTTGGCTCCCTGCAAGCTACAAAGTTGTGCTGGTTGGAACAGCAGAGACTATTAGCTTTGAGTTTCTCTCAAATTCTCTCAGGTCTGGCTCTATATGCCATTGAGATAAGTTATAAATGCTCATTTCCAAAACAACTATGTCCAAGATAAATGGGATATTTAGCTGTGCTGAACTTTTCTGTTATACTAAAGCTGTCTTTTATAGAGATAATTATTTTACATATTGACTGTCAAAATAAAAACACACCATCTTCACTTACAGTTTCTTTCAATTAAAATAAAGTACAAAATATCAAATGTTTAAATTATGTAAATATTAACTACTAAGTGTAATGAATGAATGAAGTGTAAAAAATGAATTAAGCATTCAACATAATATGTGAGAAACAGGACAAAATAAAACTAAAGGAAGGAGAAAGGAATTTATAATAATGACAAAAATCATTTAGGACATAGAAAAATAACCAATAATGATATTTAGTATTTACTGAATGCTTACACTTCACTAGTGTTCTAAGCATTTTGGATGCATTAACTCATTTATCATAAAATGTCAATGAAATAAGGCTGGAAAACAAGCCTTCCTTTATTCAAAAACAAATAAAAAATTAAAGAATGAGAAATAAGTTAAAATACCATATATACATTTGTGGCATTAATAAATATTTTCAATTAATATATTTGAAATGTTGATTTTATATATTTTGGTGCCAAAAAACTTGAAAAGCATAGCACTAAAATTAACATTATAATCCATTCCTACTGCTATATATTCATGTAAATTTAGAAATTAAATTTCAAAAACCACCCTGATTATAGTTCAGCAATCCTGAAACTATGTTATGTCTATACTAGGATTACCAATGAATGAACTTGTAGTGCATAGATATGGGAAGGTTTCTCACTGTCAGAGAAAAGAGAGACAAATAAGAAAAGGGAGAAGGTTAGAATATCTCTATGGTGTTGGACTAGAATCAGAGGTGTCAATAGGAACCAATGGTTTTTAATATGCTTATAGATGGATAGCTTTATAAATAAATATGGAAGTGTGTATGCATGTTTGAGCATACATATATTGACTTCCTAGCTCGATATACTAGGAGATCCAGGAGCCAGAAGCATCCAATGGCAGTGAGTTCATCTCAGGACTTGACTTCTATATCCCATTCTCCAGTAAAAGGAACCAGGATTCTTATGAACATGGCTAATACCAGTCTCTGGCAAGGGAAAATACAAGATGAGCCTGGAATATCTTTCAGTGCCATAGGTATGAAAGATCCCACAAACAGTGAATGGGGACTTGTAGAAAAGACAGAGGTGTTATTTTAAGGAAGGTACAAATGGCCAAATCTGGGACATTTAAATGACAAAATATAGAATGATAGTAATGGGCTATAAAGCACTAATTAAAACAAATATGTGCTAATCCACACTCATGAACATAAATAATTAAACTAAAAACAGAAGAAAACAAGATAGCTATTCTTTTCAGTAAAATTCTAATAAATAAATGTAGGCAAAATAATGGAAACAGAAAATCTCCATTGGGCAAATTACTAGAGCACTAATAGTCACAGAGAGAATTACTGATATATGCTAAAATTAGTGAGAAAAAATATTTATAAGATATTTTCATAATCTCCAAGTGTTTCTTCAAAAGATAATAATTAACTACAAAGAAAAAAAGAAACTTTACTGTAGAAAACCTAGAAGACATAACCTTAACCAAGCGATCAAAGTTAACATCACCAGTAATCAGCCAAATTGCCATGATCTTTCTCCTGACATGACTCACTAAGAACAGCACAATATTGCTTTGTGATGTTCCTGCCAAATCTCAATTCAATAATAATAAAAATAAAACATAACATGACCCTAAATTGAGGAACATTCTACAAAGCAACTGATGAGTATTCTTCAAGTATATCAAGGTCATAAAAAAAGGAAGACTGAGGAAGACAGACTAAAAGACAGGAGGCTTAATGACCAAACACAGTGTCATTCTGGGCTTATTTTCTTTTAACAGGTGTTTAAAAGTCAGTAACATTAAACAATTTTCAATTTGCCATAACAGTTTTCCCTAGGTTTCCTTTTGTTCATTTCTATAATATTTTTGATATAGGCAAGTTTAAAAACTTCTATAAAAATAGTCTATTCTCCCTTTGTGAATACTATTATAATTTCTTTGCACAAAAAATCTATACTATCTGTAGAGATTTGATATTTACTTAGATTTTTTAAATATTTGTATGGTTATAGTTTTTAGTGGAAATGGTGAAATTCAAATAAAGTCTTTACTTCATTTAATAGCATTGTATTAATGACAGTATTCTAGTTTCAATAATTACAGTAAGACTCTGAATGAGGTTGAATTAGAGGATTTGGATAATGGCACACAGGAACCCTCTGTACTACTTTTGCCATTATTCTATGTCAAAAATTATTTCAAAATAAAAAGTTAAAATATCTACAATAGTTAAATATTCAGAATTGTTCAAATAGTTTGATGTTGACAGATTAAACTTGGGAAAAAATTCTTTCACCAAAATCATAAATCTAATATAATAAACTATTATAATTTCAATATATTATGGAAATAGATCATTTCACATATTTTCATTATAAAAATTCCCAGAAAAGCAAAAATAATAAATAATATAATATCTAACTTTCCAAATGAAACAATAATAAAATCAGAAGCAAAAATAATATTCAATTTTGACATTTCTATTTAAAATTTTTCTGAAGTCTTTGGTCCAAGCAATAATTTCTGAAACAAGAAGAGAGAAGAACAAATTATTTTAAGTCCATAGTAATCAAAAAATCACTGTGCTGGTCTCAAAACAGTCACATAGATTAATGGAACAGAGTAGACAGCCCAGAAATAAACCCACACCTTTATAATCAGTTAACATTTGGCAGAGGAAGCAAGTGCATATGGATACAATGGGATAAAGATAGTGTATTCAATAAATGGTGTTGGGAAAAGTGAACAAGATGCATGCAGAAAAATGAAACTAGACCGTCTTCTTATGCCACACACAAGAATAAATTCAAATGGATTGAACACTTAAAAGTTAGACTCAAACCATAAAAATCTTGGAAGAAAACACAAGCAGTAAAATATTGGACTTTGCTCATAGCATTATGTTTCCTGATACATCTCCTCAGGCCAGGGGAACAAAAGAAAAAGTAAACAAATAGGACTACATTAAACTAAAACATTTTTACACAGCAAAGAAAGCCATCAACAAAATAAAAAGACAACCCACTTGAAAGGGAGAACATATTCTCTGACACATCTGATAAGGAGTTAATGTCCGGAATTTATAAAGAATATTTAAAACTCAACACTAAAAACAAAAGAAAAAATAGACAAAAAAACAAACACAATTAAAAAATGGGCAAATGAACTGAACAATTTTTCAAAGAGGACATACAGATGGCCAACAGATATATGAAAATATGCTCAGTGTCACTAACTATCAGAGAAATGCAAATTAAAACTACAATGAGATGTCACCTACACCAGTCAAAATGGCTACCATTAGTAACTCAACAAAGAATAAGTGCTGGAGAAGATGTGGAGAAAGGGGAACTGTTTTGCACTGTTGGTTGAAGTACAGACTGGTGCAGCTACTGTACCAGTACACTGGAAAGCAGTGTGGAGTTACCTCAAAAAATTAAAAATGGATCTGCCTTTTGACCCAGCAATCCCTCTTCTAGGAATATACCCAGAGGAACCAAACACACTAATTTGAAAGAACATAAGCACCCCTATGTTCATCAGCATTATTTACAATTGCCAAGATACAGAAGCAGCCCAAATGTCCATCAGTAGATGAGTGGGTTAAAAAAAAAACTGTGGTATATTTACACAATGGATCTACTTGGCCATAAAAAAGAAGAAAAATTTACCTTTGAAAAAGTATGGATGGACCTGGAGAACACTGTACTGTGAAACAAGCCTGTCAGAGGAAGACAAATACCATATGATTTCATTCATATATGGAATCTAATGAACAAACTGAACTAACAAGCAAAATAGAGACAGACAGAGATAGGAGGCTGACAGCTCTGGAGATAGGGGATTAGAGGATGGAGGGACTTAGCACAAAAGAAAAAGGACTCATGGACATGGATGACTCTGTAGCAATTGTGGGGTGATGGTGGAGGGTGGAGGTGAAAGATGGTATAAGAAAGATAAATGGTAATGGAAAAAATAGAGTAAAAAATTTTAAGAACAATAAAGGCAATCTGATTGTATTCTTAGAAAGCCTAAAGAAATCTCTGAAACAAAAACAAAGCAAAAAAATCTCACCAAGAGAGTTCAGTATAGTTACTGGACAAAAGGGAAATGTATAAGCAAATATAAAAATAAATGTGAGTAACTTGGTAATATACATTTGCTAGAGATAAAGGAGAAGAAATAATTTCACTCTCAAGGACAACAACATTTCTAGCAGTAATCATTTCAAATACTTGGAGGGACTATTTAGATAAAATTACATAGACACATAAACATAATGTAAGTAAAGTAAAAATTGAGATTCTTGTATGAAATTTTGTATGTTATAACTCCTAAGTTCTTTGCAAAAACACTATAGATTGACCAAAGTGTAAAGAGGATTTACTTTTTAATTTGACAAAATTATTGTAAATGTCATCTTAAAAGGTTAAAGGTAAGACTAGTTAAGAATGAACTGTGAGAAAAGCACTTATCTCTGTCAAATATAAAACAAAAAGCTTCAATTAGTTAAACCGCATGAGACTAATGTATTTGATAAAGAAGTCATTGTAAAAACAGATTATAGTACATCTAATTTCTTATATTATGGCAAAATATCACAGGCCAGAAGAGAAGAAACAGATTATTTAGGAGTTGCAGTGTATTATATTGTCCTTATGATCACTATCTCTAGATGCAAACAACTTGGGAGTTAATCCCCACTCTGATAGTTAGGTAATAATGGATAAATTACCTAATTCTTCTGTACTTCAAGCTTTTAATGTGAAAAATGTGGGTCAGGTAAATAGAATCAACCTTATAAAAGTTTGGTGAAAATTAAGTGTGTTGACACATGCAAAGACTATAAAAGAACATGGCACATAGAAAGCACTAAATAAATGTATTCTATTTAGCACCATTTTAGAGATAATGAATAGAATAATGTGGACAATAAAAACAAAAACTAATGCCAATATTTTTTGTACCAGTAAAAATCCTACATAGCTTAAACACAGCACACAAAGATAACCATAAAAAAGTATAAATGAATGTTAAAATGTTACATATCTAGAGATGGTGAAGATATTTCTATGTACAAAACAAGTAAAATTTAAAAAAAGCCCTGATCATTTGGTTAGAGAAAAATATGCAATTGTAAAACCATACAAATAGACATATACAAAGGAAAAACTAGGAAAAACTCATGACAATAGGACTGTTAGTTAATGTCATTACTATATAAAAAGTTATTAAAAGAGGAGAATGAGGCTTTATTTAGAAAGTTTTTCATTCTTTGGAGAAGTTATTACACACCAATAAAACTTATGTTTTGGAAAACAATGATGTTAAGAGGCAGGTACAAGATGGTAGAGTAGGTGGACACTGAGCTTGTTCCCTCATGGGATCATGTTAAATGTACACATAGATTTGGAGCAACATCTTCTGAGAGACATCTGTGAGCTAATTGAACAGCTTCAGCCAAACAAGCAGGAGAAGGAACCACATAGAGAAGGTTGGCAAATTGTACAAGTTCTTTGGGAGCTGCGGGAACAATCCAGAATGGAAGAAATCAGTAAGTGCCATTGTTTACATTTTCTGTGCATCTGGATTGCAGGCAGAAGTCACATCCTGGTTTTCTGGCTGAACTTCAAAGCCCTGTAGTATGTCCCCAGCCACCCTTACTGAGCTAGATCTAGCAGGAACAAGAGAGCATCATAGCATGTATACAAGGGACACTTCCACTCAGAGAGTAAACCAGCAGGTACTGTAAGGTGCTGATTCGTGCACCCACTGGGCTGCATGTGCATGTATGACTCCTCTGCCTGGAATGTGTGAACAGCTGGCAAGATGCTGCAGTGCCTGCCCACAGAGCTACCCTGGTCCAGAGAAAGTGAGGAGATAGTGAGGCACTGTGGCTGCTCATGTAGGGCTGTCTCTCTGGAGAGAGTGTGTAGCTAGCAAAATGCTGTGGTATGCAAATGCAGGAATTGCCTGTCTAGAGAAAGTGCAGAGATAGTGGAAAATTGTTACTCCTCCTGAAGAGGGTGAAAAGCTAACAAAGTGTGGTTGTGTAGACAGATGAAGTTGCCCCAAAAAGAAAAGATGGCGGTAGTAAGGGCATTACACACAAGCAGAGTAGCAATGCCCAGCCCCTGCTTTGACAACAGACAATTGAAGGAACAGGGCATACACACAGAGCTGCTCCATGCAAAGTAAGGGGATGCTGCTGAGTGTGCATTAGGCTGCACCACCCAGACAGGGTGCAAAATTAGCAAAGTGTAGTTGTAAACACACACACAAGTCTGCTCAACCAGAGCAAAGGTGGAACTCCTAGCCCACTGAGATGTAAGCATGTAGAGCAGCCCCAATCAACCCCTGTTCTGACAACAGTCAATAAAAGATACAGGGCCTGCCAACCACACACAAAGCAGCCACTTGCACCAGGCAGCCCCAACTAGATTAGAAGAGGAAGTATCACACACACACACACACACACACACACACACACACACACACAGCAGCAGCAGATTCCCCATCCAAAACATACTTCTTTAGGCTAAAAGGCACACCAGTCAGTCACTGCACACATCTGCCTTAATACTGGCTTGCCAAAATTAATCAGAGACAGTATACATACAGATCATTTTTCCTGATTGGGAGAGATAACTATTCCATCTAACTCAGAGGAGGAGACACAGAAAGGTAAACAAAATGGGAGAAAGGAGAGTATGCCTCAAATGAAGGTATAAGAAAAAACTCCAGAGAAAAACTCTAATAAAATGGAGATAATTTGACTGATAAATAATTTGAAGAAACAGTCATAAGGATGCTCAATAAACACGAGATTAGAATAGAGGAGCTCAGAGAGCACTTCACCAAAGAGATAGAAAATGTAATGAAGAACCAATCCTAATCAGAGATGAAGAATGCAATAACTAAAATTAAGTAGATATCAGAAGGAACTGACAGTAAATTAGTTAATATAGAAGAATTGATTAGGAAAGTGGAAAAAAATAGTGGAAATTACCCAATCAGAACAGCAAAATGAATGAAAATAATTTTTAAAAATGAGGACAGTATAAGAGATATCTGGGATAAAATTAAGTGCCCAGACATTTGCATTATAAGGGTTACAGAAGAAGAAGAGAAAGAAAGGGACAGAAAGAAATTTAGAAAAAAAACAATGGTTGAAAACTTTCCTAACCTGAGGAAGGAAATAGACATCCAGTTCCAGAAAGCAAAACTAGTGCCAACCAAGGTGAACTCAAAGAGGCCCACACCAAGGCATTGTAATTGAAATAGCAAGTTAAAGAGACAATCTTGAAGGCAGCAGAGATGAAACAACAAGTCACATGCAAGGGAAGCAACCTAGGTGTCCATCAATAGATGAATAAAGATATAATGATTGATATATATATTTGAAATTATATATATGTATATATGATGAAATACTATGCAGCAATAACAAAGAATAAAATCTTGCAAGTTGCAACAACATGAATTGACCTAGAGAGTATCATGCTAACTGAAATATGTCAGACAAAGACAAACACACTATAGTTTCACAAATGTGTGGAATTTTAAAAATCAAAACAAGTGAATAAAATAAAACAAAAAAACTCATAGAAACAGAGACCAAAGGGATGGTTGCCAGAAGGGAAGAGCATGGGAGTATAGGTAAAAGAGGTGATATAACTGAATTAGTGGGGTGATAACATTGTATGGTGGAAACTAATGTAAATAATATATACTGTATATTAACTATACTTAAATAAATAAATAGTATGTTAAAGTAGTCACAATATAGTGTTATGATTTTAAAAATCAGAATTCAAAATTAGTTCTGCAATATGGTATCTATAGTACAATATGCACTATTTATGGTAGGTATATGGATGATTCATACCTTTTTCTTTGTATTTCTCAAAATTTTTTCTCTCTATTATTCATCAGGAGAGAAAGGTATGCTAAAAGTGTACAAAATGATAAAATATCAGATGATTAGAACTAAGGACAGGGAGATTAAGTAAGAGGTAATATTCGGTGAAGTGTAGACTGAGTTATTAGTCCTAATTATAACTAAAACTTACTAAATCCAAGACCGAGATACTTCGATAACATTTAAAATCTCCCTGACAGTGTGTGAACTCTTCATGTCGCATACAGGATTTATTAGCAATTCAGATATATAATTTGTCAATTCAACAGACCCTTGTCAAATACCTACTATGTGCTCTGCATGTACTACAGGAGCTATAAAGATAAATGGGTTACCATCTTTTCCTTTACTTAGTTTATTCTCTAGTGTGCCTTGGAGGTGGGAAGATAAACACATAAAAATGACTACAATATAAACAGTGTTTTAAAAAGTTACACAATTTTTTGCAGATTAGAATGAAGAGGAGAGTCTGTAAGTTGTGGTTCATTCATTCATGTATGCAACAATAATTTATTGACCTCCTGATACATACTATTTTAGATGCAGGCATTAGGAAATGCTTCTTTGAAGGAGGTATAATTTTGGATTAGCTGTGAAATATACATAGGATCTTTCCAGAAAGCAATAGGACAGTAAGGACATTCTAGTGGGGGCTCCATATAGAAATTTTGGTGACTGTGGTGAGTAGTTCTATTTGTTAGTAGCAAAGGCTACATATAAGAGAGCAAACAATAACATTTTAAAGGCTTCTTGATTGGTCCCATATTGTGAAAGGAGATAAGTGTGAGCCTTAGGCATTTGTTCTTAACTTGGTGAGCAATCAAGGAGTCTTTCAGGTTGATAGAAAAGACATGTTTTTGAATAAAATGGATATTGTCACTCCCTGGGAGGGAATCCATTACCTCTGAAACTGTGATGCGGATTTCTCAGTGGGTTATTTGAGACACTGCACTGTTTTTGTGGTTACAATAAACAGTATCATGCTTCTTGTATCTAACAGCAGTTGAAAAAAACTCCTCAGGCTTCACTGCAGCTGCAACATATACCAAAGTGACATATCCCTGGTGCATGGGAAGTGACAAAAAGAGACACTACATGCTGGCAGATAGCTCCCAGGGCTGAGAATGCACATTCCATCAAAACACTGTGTTGCTTGAAAGGCCAACAGAGAGAGCCATAGATGGTAATCACGTACAGTCACCCCAAGCTCGCAAGAGGAGAGGCTGGCTGTACGTCACCTTCAAAGGGGAAAACAATCAAAGCCAGAACTGTAGCAACTTCCATGTCTGCCCTGCCAAAGCACATTTGTACATGTTTCTGTGCATGTACACACATTTTCAAACACAACACACTGCATCATAATCATCATAATAATATATATCATTTTGCAAATAACAAACATTGTTAACTACATTTACATCTTCCCTGCTTTCAAGAGTACAGCATTTACAGTAATTTGCATAGAATTTAAAATGCAAGGGGTTATTTTAAAGGCTCTGGAAGGGACAATGTTGACACTCAAATGATGTCCATGTAGACTAAAATTATAATTGTTTGTTTACCTATGTTTGCATGTGAGACAAAAAGATTTCGAGAGACTTAAAAGTTTCAGCAGAAATGAGAGTTCAGAGATTCAGTGACTAATTTTTTCTTATTTCATTTTAGACCACATTTGCTCTCCTGTGGAAGGCGAGCACTGATATCACAGTCTGAGAACACAAGGCAGCTCTTTTTGAGGTTAATCAGAAAGGAATCAAGACCCTAGTGAGAGGCTTCTGAATTAATGACAACTTGAAGGAGCAACAGCAGCAACATATTTATAAAATTAACACTTCAAAATGAGTCAGAATTGCTCACTAAGCTAGTCATGAGCCTAACTGGCTGAATTAAAGTAAGACTGGGATTCTGTCCACAGTCTGGGCTTAAGGCAAACTGTGGTACAGCTATGTGGGCACATGGAGAGGAAAAGGAAGAAAATACCTAAGCAAGGTTAATTGAAAATCTGCGCTGTGCTTCAACCAGAGTCAGCCACATTTCTTAGAGACCATTAACAGGCTTTTTCTGGAAGTAGTTTAGAAAGCTGTTCCCTCCAATTTTGAAAATGATTCTTTATGTGTATATAGAACTCTAGAGAGAGGAAGGATCTTAGCTGTTATGTAGCACAGCAGGACAACTCTCTCATTTTACAATGAAACTGATCTCCACAGAGATTAGGAGTCCTGTTCCAGCTTAACAGCTGGTTCTACAACCTTTAGGTAACTTGACACAATGGTTACATAGTTTGGTTGGAACCCCCATCACTTCTCCCTGGGAACCTTTCAGTAGTGTCTTTGACCTCCTGGCTTCTTCCATCCCAGGCCTTTTACCATTGACAGGTTCATCTCTTACGTCAAAAGACTGCTGTAAAACCTTTAGTAGCTCCTGCCTTCTCACAACCTAACATAGTCCTTTGTAATCAGAAACCCTTCCCGACAAGGTAATTTCTAACTTTTTAGACTACCATTTCTCACTGAAGAACCTCTCCTTCAGCCTTACTGCTTAAAACAGTTCCCTGAGCCTGTTTAATCTTTTACTCTGTAAAAGATTACACAAACCGACTTCTCTTTAAGAAGAAGAGAAGAGAAGAGTGTTTATTTTTCACTAATAAACATGAGTATTATTCCCTCAATTTACTATAAAGACAAATCTTTATCTATCAATATCTAGATCAAGTCTCACATTAGCATAAAGCTTTTCTCAATCACATAACATAATCCCCTCACTTCTCTATCCCATCCCCCCAAATGTACTTGCCTATTAATTTTTCAAGTGCATATTTTTTTAAAAAGTAATATGTAAATAGTGAAAACTAAACTAAGATTTGAAGTCATGTTGGTGCAGACCAATATATCATGTTTGTTGAAAGAAAAAAATATGTTTTAGTTTTCACAGTCCAGTATATTAGCTGAAAGCTTCTCCAATATAGCTTAGTCTCAATAACAGAAGCCTCCAGATTCTGTGTGCCAGGCAGCAAGATGACATAGTAAGTCTGGCCTAAGCTTATATTTTGTATCATTCATTTTATTAGCTATGAGTTTTGACTCTCTTATTGTCTACCTCTTTATTATTTTTAAGCTTCAGTTGGATGTTTATTTCTATTACTCTTTTGTTGGGAAACTTACAAAATTAATCTTAGCACAAAATCAGGAGAAATACCTACAATTCATGATTATGTGAAAAAAAATCAGAGTATGTAATTTGTTCTTAGTAGGTTTTGCATTCCTTTACTGTGATATTTGTGACAACTTAGATATAACTGGAATATATTTATACTTTCTTTGCCAAAAAATAGAGTTGCTTTCTTCAAACTAGCATTTCAAAAAAAATTCTGTCATTTCAAGAACTTGGATTATTAACCAATAATACTAATGAAGTTGTGCTATAAAATATCTGGGTACATCTTCATCATTTTAGGGCTTTCAATAAGGGCAACTCTTGAAAATGAAAATGGTGACATGTAAGATAAGATGTGACTACTACATATGGTTCTAGGCAAAACTGGAAACTAACTTTCCCTTTTCCTTCCTACAAAAAGGCAGAAACTATAAGTAAAATATTTAGAGAATAGTCTAGGTAAATAGAAGATAAAAATTTTTGTTAAAATACTTTTGGTCTAATTCAACTTTGGTCACATCAATGTGTGTACAGATGGTAAGCTCATGAAAAAAAAAAAACGTATCTTTCTTGTCTTTGATATCACAGTGGATAGAGCAGAATCTAGGGCATAGTTAAATGCAAAGCAAGCACCTCTGAATAAATGAATACATGAAAATATATGTCTTGTTATCAGTTAGTATTCCATTTCCTCAATATTGTCATAGTTAGCTAAAATAAAGAAAACTAGTCTTGTTTTTCCAGTGGTTAAGTGAACATGGGTATGTTGCTTAACTTCTCTGAGCCTTAGTTTACATAATTGTAAAATGAGGGGAAGGTCTACTTTGCTTACTTCAAAGGGCAGTTTTCATGGCTGAATGAGTATATTATGGAAAAGTGTCTTGTAAATTGTAAAGTACTAAAATAAGTAAGGCATTATTTTAACAGGATGAGATATTTGAAAAAAATATTAAATTCATACCTGAGTTGTTGACCTGTTTTAAAAATGGCAAGTAGAAAAAAACAGAACATATAACAGCAGGCTTTTGCAAAAGCTTTACATTTGAGTTTTTAAGGGGGTTATACTTTCACAACTGTTAAAGGAGAACATGCAGAATGCAAAGATATAGACTATTTACTTAAGAGAACAAGGTCCAAGAATGTCATGCAAATTTTGATTACATGTTTTGCCTAAGTAGGAGACCAGTGAAGTGACCTCATTATACAGCTCTGTATATTTGCCATTGCCTGTTATTGTACTTTCTGGTAACTGATTTGCAAAGTGTGTTTTGTTTAAAAATTCATTTTAGGAAGATTAACAATGGAGAACATTTCTTGGAACAGCTACTGGAAATGTTTAGTAGGATATAAAAAACTATCCAATTTTCCTTTGCATACTATAAAAGAATGATTTATTTGCTAGCAACATTTTTTTGCTTTAGTAGAGATGACCTCCTTTTACATTTCAACTATATAAGAAATGCTTCTATTTTATTCTCCCATTAAAAAAAGTCATATTTGGAAAAGAATATTATTAAGACTAGCTTAATTCATTCAACAAATATTTAGTGTGCTAAGTACTATGCAAGGTACTAGAAAATTTTTTCTAATATTTTAAACTAACACACCTAATTTTATTCTATTATTATAACATTTATCATGTTGAATAATCTTTTTTGATAAGGAGTTGTTATTTAGCATCTTGCTAAGTGGCTGGCGTATTAAAGATGATACATAGAATTAAAATATTTGTCATTAGTTTAAACAAAAGAACCTGAAAATTGAATAATTATATAATTTGAGGACCATTACTTTAGAAATATTTTCAATTGCTTTGGGCTTATTTGGAAGAGAATTGTTTAATCTAATTGCTAGTTAACATTTTAAAAATATTATAAAATAGTAAGTTGGCCTGTGCATTTAGAATGCAGACTTGTCTTTACATCATCATTTTAAGCAACTAAATAGACTTCTTGCTTTCTAAATGGTTAATATTGTGATTATTACACATAAGAATGTGTTTTTTGTACATCTAAAATTAGATTTCGGACTTAAATCTTTCATATGATGAATCATTGTTTTCTTTTGGTATATTTCAAATAGAGGAATAATTATAAGATTAAAAATAAAGTTCACCATTAAAAATAAGTATCTGGATTATAATATTGTAAATATTATGATTGGATGGTGCCTCATTGAGAGAGCCTCTGTCTTTGACAAGAGAAAAATTGAGTGTTTCTAAGTGTATTGAAATTGTAGTCACTGTGGTCTAACTTGTCTTTCAGGCAGATAATTGCTTTTCATGCATCTTAGAGGTGGGGATGAATTGAACTATCAAGTAGTAATTATGGATGATGTGCATCCCCTGAAAAATGGAATGATAAGAAGGTTGTTAGAAAAGTCCACATGTGCATTATATAATGTCAGATTGACTTTGACACAAGACATTTGACTTGCATTTTATTTTCATTTTTAATGGATCTTTGGTTTAAAAATATTTTTTATGTATTGGAGAAAATTCCATTACACAAAGCTATTTATTCTTGAATCTTATCTATGTGAATTAGAGAGGAATTCTAAAAATCCATCAAGGTCAAAATACATTGTATAGCTCTTCCTAGCTACTATATTCTAAAAGTCAAATGAATTTCATAATTAATAGCGGAAAAACTCACTTACTTAGCAGCCCAAATAATCTGGTGTGAACACTGGCCAGACATGGTTAGCACTTAATAAATGACTTCCAAATGTTTCCAACATATGCACTCAGACCATGCACAGTACTGACAAAAAACACAGTCCTTAGTAAGGATGGAACATTCACTTTGAAAACAGGTACTATGTATAAAAAATCTGCATTCAAGGTTTTTTTCAATTCCTTTCTTTTTCCAACTTGCCTTCTCTCCCACCCTGATGCCCAATGCTAACACACTGTCCTTCATGTAATGTTGTGGTGTGTGATGTGACCTAACCATGTCCTGGAGAACATTATTTGTTACAGTTAGATTGGACTCAATCTCAAAATAAAAGAAACATAAGAAAAGTGCTTATATTAATGAGCTACTGCTAGCATGTGTTACTTGAAAATACTATGGATGATATTCATTCTGGTGGCATGTTAGTGTTGAAGAAAATATGTTTAGCTATTTATATATTCAGTATGATATGACTCTTCTTAGTTCTGAAATCATGCCCTACTTCCATAGGTTGATCTTATAAATAGATATTAGTTATGATATTGAATTCATGAGATTCACTTTAAACAAAGAATAATTTATGTAATTAAATAGCAGTTGGCTCCTTAAAGCTGTTACTTTTTGGAGATAAAAATGTTATTATCAGCATACATGAATTTTAGAATGGATTTCAGGGTCAGATAATAGCATATGATAAAATAAGCCTTGTTACAATCACACATCATTTTAAGAATCAAAATACTAGTAATATTTGTTTACTTGTTAAAACCAACTTGCTGACTAGTCTTGCTTGTAAATGACTTCGGCTATTTCCTAAAATTGCAATTATCCAAAGAATACAGGGGTGGGGCAAAAGTAGGTTTACAGTTGTAAGTATGGAAAATAATACAATAATTAATAAACAATAATATAAGAATAAACTCTGTGTTTTGCATACTCACAGCTGTAAGCCTACTTCTGCCAAACGCTGTATATGAAATTTCTACCACTATATTCAAGTAAACTTTCCTTAGACCTTTTCTAAAAAGAAATGCTACAAATGTGAGAGACCAAGTTCATATGATAAAAATATGGAATAAATAAAAGTCAAATTAAAATAGGACTTTGAAGATAATATAATTCTACCTTACATTTCACTTATATGAAAACTAAGAAGGCAGTAACTTCTTTAGGTAAAGACCATTAAAGTAGTAAATGAAATATTCATGATTTTTGGTTCATTCCAATCTGCCATACAGTAGCCTTTAAAACTAGATATATATGTCACTTACACATTTTGAAATAAATCAGTTTTATATTTATACATATTATTTAAAAATAGCTATACATGAAATCATTCCAACATACCTTTAAATTTGGTTCTACTTTTTTCTTCTTTTCTTCAATGAAAATTTAAACCTAAATATACTTGTTGGTTTGTGTTTACGAATATTGATATGAGTTTTAGCTTTCTAAATGGAGGCAGTTGTGTGACTTTGATGGTCAGAACGTGGTGAGGAGAATTTTCTGAGTAGTAGCATTATTGTGTACTTAATGGAAACTAGAGGATGACCAAAGACAAGTTCTGTAGCTGCTATTACATTGTCACTTGTTGAACAAACTGTATTTTAATCATGAAATTCAGGGAAGTGTTTGGGAACAAGTGTTCAGGAAACTTTTTTCAGAAAAATTAAACTTTTAACTATGCAAAAATGTGGTAGTTCTGTATATAGAATAGATGTAGTAGCTTATTTGCCTTTTACATTTCATGAATCTTGATATTAAAACACTTTATGGGATTGATATTAAATATTATGAACCTCAAATATTTTATATTATCTTGAAAATCTTCTTAAATAGTCATGATGCAGTAGATTGAGTTAGACATGCTGCCCAGATAATTCTAAATTTGGGGGGAATAATTATATTACCTTCTCAGAAATGAGCTAAAATTGTAACCAAAATCTTCTATGAGTAAGTTCATTTTCAGGTGACTTTGTATACTTTGATTTGATATATAGTATACTCTTATCTGAGATTGCCTCAGTTTACTAAAACTGTTACAGCTGTTTGGTAAAATATAATGTTTGATTTTAAATAATAGCACCTTGTGGATGGTTAAAAATATTTGCTGACTGAATGCTAACTGATGCATTTGACTCACTTTATGGAATAATGCTATGCAGGAAATGTTCTTAAAATAATGAGTAATTATGTTTACACTGGAATAAAAAGTATGAAACATTAAACCATCCATAAATAGCTATTGCTAAATATGAAACTCAAGTCAAAGTTCTTCCTTTCTACCAGTTACTCTGCTTTTCTATATAATTTATAAGGGTGGAACATAAGAACATTTCAACATCTAAAAATATTAATTTGCTCAGTCAGAACTACCATTTAGATAATTTGTGATGTATGTTTTTCACATTTGCTTTTCTTAAGTACCTCAGCTTTTTATTTTTATCCTATGCATAATCTGAAGAGAAATGCAGATACACAACCTTAGGTTGTATGCTGATTTCTTGAAAAATATGTTCAAGTTAAACATTTTGGTTATAGTCACCAGTCACAAAGAAAGTTCAGGAAATTTATAGAAATTTTAAATAACTCTTAATCAACTATAGCAATAAACTAAACCCTCTTTATTATAGTGGTCCTTGAGAACACTTACATGAACATTTAGAAATCAGAGAAAATAAAGTCAGTGTTATTTTGTGAAAGCATCATTCTGGGTATATTCAATTGTAAAATTATGAAATGTAGAAAATTGAAAAATGTATGTTTGCAAAAAGCAAATGCTGTTTTAAATGATTTGTTTTACAATTATTTAGAAAAATCATATGGTGACATACTGCCTGATGTCTAGAGATATTATTTTGATTATTATTGCCTCCTGTATTTTGGGCTTGAAATTATAAACCAAAATACTTGCAATGATGCAATTACACAATTAATGCCTAATCAATGCAATGTTAATGTATCCAGCCTACAACTCTTCATCTGGTAACAAGTCTTGGCTGTCTCTGCCCTAGTCCCAATCACTGTTTGAACAAGGACCACTGAAAGCACTGAAACAATATGGGATGACATTTGGCACAAAGTGAGTTGACAGAAAGGCTGCATCAAGAGAGCATGCTTGGGTGAGAAGCTCAGATGAATTTCTGCATTGCAGTTTAAGGTAAAGTGGAACACAGAATTTATCATGATATCTTTGTTCAGTTCCCAGATACAAATTATACATATCTATGATCAAATGTTTTATTTTGCATGGTGACATGCCCAAATTACTTGAAAAGTTATTAAGTGTTCTAGTTAATCTGATTTCATTTCAGATTACTGTTGCTTAGATTATTTGAAATGAAACCATACAAAAATAAACAATTTCTATCTGGTGACAGCCATAAAAGCACACTCTCACGTCTCTAATTTCAGCAAGTGTAATTGAACAAAGGCCTAGCTGGTGCACTCTGAAATTCATTTTGGCATTTGTACCAAGACTGTGCTTCCCATGAGCTCCCCTCAGTCTATGACTGAGGGTACAGCTGAGAGTACAGCTGGGATATTCTGCAGGCTTATTTCTGGGAGATATTGGACACCACGAACAGTCAACCTGGGGAAAAGATACCCCGACAGATGTGCTGAACTTTCCTTGGAATGATCTGTAGTCTAAGACTCTTCCGCTTCCTGCCTTATTCTCTCCCTCCCTCCTTCCTTCCATTTTTTCCTTCCCTCTCTGCTTCACTTATTCTAAGACTTGCATTGCAGGCCAATGCCTCTCCTAGTCTCCCTTAGTTGCATCCTCATTTTTTCCCTACTGGTGATTTCCCTAATACATTTGTTTCATGTCTAGTCCCATTTCTGTTGCTTGGGAAACCTGTGCTAACATATTCCTATCTAAATATTTCCTATGATTACACATATCCTCCCAGTGTCATTCTTGGATAATTCATCTGGCTACATTAGGTTACTTTATTATAACACATGCATTACTTTAAAAATGCAAGATAATGTTCATAAAATTAATTGAAGACTTAAAAATGTTAAGACACAATGTTCTTTGAAAGTCTTAGCAATGTCAGATTACCATGAACTTTATACATTTCCAGTGCTATTTTATTCTGAAAATATGTGTTCATACATTTCCATGTACTGATTTCTCAATATAGAATAATTCCTCTAGTTTGTCTGTCTTGTAACTCTCACACATCTTCCAATATCCAGTTCCACCTTCAGCAAGAATTAGTAGTTCTTTTACCTAGAATTCCAACCTTCTAATACATAATAAGATAATTAAAACCCAGAGTAGTTTTTATCCTTTATCAGAAAAGGCAAGGACTCATTGCTTTGTAAACATGGTGCTTTGCTGATGTAAATTCAAACAAAATTTACTAAGTTCAAGTAAGGGAAAATGAACTGTGTAAAAGGAAAGGTAATGAGGAGAGTGGGTTAATACCTACAGATAAACACATGTGGATATAATGAGAGGGACAGTAAAAAGTCAATATTGCCTTTTATTCTCTACATAAGGAGCTTGCCACAATTTCATTACACACACACACACACACACACACACACACACACACACAAAATGGAGTATAATTCAACCATAAAAGAGAATGAAATCTTGTCATTTGTGACAACATGGATGAATCTCAAGGGAATTATATTAATTGAGATAAGGCAGACAAAGAGAAATCTGTATGATTTCTCTTACATGTGAAATCTAAAAACAAAACAAAATGACTACAACAACTACAAACACTCCCACACCCCAAGCTCATAGATACAAAGAGTAGATTAGTATATATCCAGAAGAGAGGTTGCTAAGTGATAATGGTAACTCTATTCTTAATTTTTTGAGGAACCACCATACTGTTTGCCAATGTGCCTGTACCAGTGTATATTCCCACCAGCAGAAAATGAGGTTCCTTTTTCTCCGCAACCTCTCTAATGCTTGTTATTATGGGTCTTGTTGGTAATAGCCATTTCAACAGGTGCAAGCTGGTATCTCACTATAGTTTTGATCAGCATTTTCTTAATAGCTAGTGAAGTTGAACATCCTTTCATATATCTATCAGTCATTTGTATATCTTCTTGTGAGAAGTGTCTGCTCAGGTCCCCTGTCCTTTTTTTAAACTGTATTGCTTGTTAGTTTGGTGTTGAGTTGTATGAGTTCTTTATATGTATGCATTACTATGCTTATTGCAGCACTATCCATGATGGCCACGATATGGAAGTAACCCAAGTATCCTTCAACAGATGACTGGGTAAAGGATATATGATACATTTACACAATGGAATACTATCAGCCATAAGAAAAGATGAAACACTGACATTTGTGACAACATGATTGGATGTTGAGAATATCATGCTAAGCAAAATAAGTCAAACAGAAGAGATTAAGAACCTTAGGATTTCAACCATTTATGGGATATAAAACTGAAAACAACAAATGAACAGTCAAGAAAAACAAACAAAAGTCATAAACACAGACAACAGTATGGTGGTTACCAGAGGGAAGAGGGGTGGGGGGGGGAATAAAGGGAAAAGGGATCAAATATACAGTGATGGAAGATGATTTAACTTTGGGTGGTGGGCACACAATGCAACATACAGATTGTGTATCATATAAATGTACACTTAAAAACTATATAGTCTTATTAACCAATGTCACTCCAACAAATTTAATAAAAAATCAGATTACTGTTTGCTAGTTATAGGGATTGGGGTGGTAGAAATAGATGAAGGTGTAAAAAAATACTAATGAAGCTTACACTACTTCTGAGTTGATTTATTGAGCAACAGTGGACCAAATCACAGATAAATAAATAATTTGCATTTGAATATATAAAAGCATTATACTGTCTAAAATCCCATTTGGAAAAGATGTATGAACTCAGCATATTTGGGGAGAGGTATATTGACCTTTAGCCTGCATTGCCAGTTGAGTTTTATCATATAGAAAACTCATGCACCAAAAAAATGTACATAACATAATCTTCTCATCACATCACCCAACCAACACTTTCCTTCTGATTTGGCTTTTGTGTGTGTGTGTGTGACATTAATCAGGTGGACTTCAAATTTCATGGTTACCTCTGACCTTTTCCATTGGTAATCTCTTCTTTCTAAATCCTTACCCAAGATATATTTATTGATTTTAGAGAGAGAGAAAGGAAGAGAGAGAGAGAGAGAGAGAGAGAAACATCAATTGGTTGCCTCCCGCATATGTCCTGACCATGGATTGGACTCACAGCCTAGGTATGTGCCCTGACCAGGGATCAAACCCACAACCTTTTGTTGTGTGGGAGGATGCTCCAACCAGCTGAGCCACCTGAAAAGGATCATTCATGATTTATTATGTTCATAAAGTCACCAGAGAATTCCTCTCAAGTACATCATAATTTTTCACTTCCTGTCTGTTGTCACAGCCCCTACTCTGGTTTGGGACCTTACACTCTCATATTTTACCATACTCTTTCTTCTGCTCTAATAATTACCCTAATATTTCACATTCCTGAAATGTTAACTGTTCAAAAGTACTTTTTAATTGTACCCTTTTCCTACTTAAACCATTCAATGGCTCTCTAGTTCTTACTGAATAACACCTAGACCTCTTAGCCTGGAATTTATATTTCCTTCTCCAAAATACTTTTCTATATTTATTTTCCTCTTGAATATATTATTTGCCCCTTTAGTTCTGAAATGCTAAAGTGTATAAAAAATACCTGGGGAGCTGGTTAAAAGTTCAAATTTGTGATCCTGAAATTCTGAATAACCAGAAATTCTGAAACAAAAGTTTGAGTTTGGATTCACTGACTGCATTTTGCGTATATTTCTAAGTGATTTTGATGCAGGTGTTTACCATACTACACCTCAAAATATACTATTCTATCTTTGTAAAACTACAGTTTTATCTGGTATGCACTGTTTTTCTTACTGACTCTTTGGATGTGCCTATAATGCCCTTACAGCAGAACAACTCTATTCATTTACTCATTCACTCACTCACTCACTCACTCACTCACTCAAACAAAGGCTACTTCTGATTATGCTGCAAGTAACTGCTTTATTCAGTCTTGATAAAAACAAGTGTGCTTATTTTATTTTCATAAGTAGTTGCCCAGGTAATTGATAGAAATATTTCATACCTGGTGACACTCTCTTGTTACATAGTTATGGTTTATATGTAACCACAAAGAAAAGACTCAAGAAATTGCCTTTGGCAAATCCTCCAGTTATCTAGAAATGTCATCTGGTTCCCATACGCAGGCCTTTAGATGGGTATGGAAGCTAATATTATTTTAAAGCAAAGTAGGCTTACATAGTTTGTAATTTTGATACTTTAAAATTCTACTTTAATTCCAAATGTGTATAGTAAAATGTCTTGCAAGAAATTAAACAATGTACACAGGTGTGAGTAGCAAGGATCTCTTAACTGTTCTGGAATAGCCCATTACAACATTTGGCAAAAGTGTTTTTGGAATGCCTATTGATTGGGCATATTAAAGTAAAATACTTGTTCAAAATGTTTAATCAGCAAGTACAGTAGGCAGAAGAAGCCATCTGTGAGCCTGAGTGCTCATTTCTGCCTTTGTAATTTATCCAGTTTGAAAAACATCTGGAAGAGGATGACAGTTATTATGTGAAACATTCTCCTCTCTAGTATCAATACCCTGACATGCTGCCTGTACTTCTTTCTAACCTAAAACATCCTCACCTGCCCCAAATCTGAGATATCATGAAAAGATAATTTTCTTCCTGATGCCCTCATTTGGCCCCAGTTATTTCTCTAAATGTGGTAAATGTGCATCAATGACCCAACAGAGTAGTACAATTTACCCACTGAGATGATGACCTGGTTTGATTTTCTCTCTATTCTAAAGTGCAAATCAAGTGTCACTCCAAAAATGAGTAGTTTTTGCAATAATGATGGAAATAAATGTTCTGTGTATGGTTTTGTTTGTGTATATGAAACATAGTTGAGTGATTTGTGAGTGTATACAAATAAAACAATAAAGAGGGAAATAACATAACATTATGACATGTTCTCTTCAAATTATTCATTTAGAAATATTTAAATTATGACCCCAGCAGACCAAGTCATGAAATTTTAGATCAATATGGAAGTACATAAAGGGAAAAAATCAATCTTTGCAACAACACCGATTTTCTCCTGTGTCTTTGCTTAGTATCACTAATGGTGTAAGATATTGATTCTGCTTTAAAAATAAAACTTCCTCAGACAGTTTCTTAGGGTTGAAATCACTGTTCATTTTAATTTTCTTTAAAGCTGATTTTGCAATCAATGTTCACTACACAAAGATGATGTTCCAGGAACCAAATGAAATTGGGCTATTTCTAAACTGTCACATTTTTCCCCTTCTCATAACTATGGACATATTTAAGTAAAAAAGGAATCATGGCCTAAATGTTTCAGAATGATTTGTAATCTTGGTGGTGCTATGCTACACCTAAAATTTTCATTTGAAAATATTAGTACATTATTACTTCTGTGGTTAACAAATCATTAGACACATTATGCATCTTTCTTCTGACACAAGATTTTATACTGAATTTTCACTTTTTTTTAAAGTTCACCTTTGTCATCTTAAAATGGATACTTTATAGAACAAATATTTCAAACATTTATATGGAACCATAAACAACCCTGAATAACCTCAGGAATTTTGAGAAAAAAGAACAAAGTAGGAGAGATCACAATACCTGATATCAAACTGTATTACAAGGCCACAGTAATCAAAACAGCCTGGTACTGGCATAAGAACAGACACATAGACCAATGGAACAGAATAGAGAGCCCAGAAATAAACTTATGTCTCTATGGTCAGTTAATATTCGACAAGGGGGCAGGAGCACAAAATGGAGTAAAAATAACCTCTTCAACAAATGGTGTTGGGAGATCTGGACAACTACATACAAAAAAAAAATTATTAAACTGAACCACTAACTTACACCATGCAAAAAAAAAAATAAATTTAAGATGGATAAAAGATTTAAATATAATTTGTGACACCATAAACGTCCTAGAGAAGAACACAGGCAGGAAAATTTCAGATATTCCACATAGCAATATTTTCATTGATAGGTCTCCTAGAACAAGGGATATAAAGGAAAGAATAAACAAATGGGACTACATCAAATTAACAAGCTTCTGCATGGCTAGAGAAAACATCAGCAAAATGAAAAGGAAACCAACTGTAAGGGAAAATATATTCATCAATGATACCTAGGTCAAGGGTTTGATCTCCAAAATATATAAAGAACTCACATGACTCCACTCCAGAAAGACAAAGAATCCAATTAAAAATGGGCAGAGGACATGAACAGATACTTCCCGAAGGAGGACATACAGAGGGCCCATAGGCATATAAAAGGATGTTTAGCATCACTAGCTATCAGAGAGATGCACATTAAAAGAGATCCACAGTGAGATACCACCTCACACCAGTCAGAATGGTCATCATAAACAAAACAAACAACAAGTGCCGGCCCGGTTGTGGAGATAAGGGAACCCTAGTACATAGTTGGTGAGAATGCAGACTCAGGCAGCCATTGTTGAAAACAGTATGGAATTTCCTAAAAAAACTAAAAATGGGAGACTTCTAGCCAAGATGGAGGTGTATGCAGATGCACTTTGCCTCCTCACACAACCAACAACAAATGTAAAAACAAAAAATGTAACAACAAAAAATAATCAGAACTGCCAGAAAATTGAACTGTATGGAAGTTCGACAACCAAGGAGTCAAAAAAGAAACATTCATCCAGACCAGTAGAAAAGGCAGAGACGGGTAGCCAGGGCAGAGAGAACTCATGGCAGGACTGTGGCTGGTGGATTGGGTGGTCCCACATTAGCGTGCAGATAAACTGGGAGGAACATCCTGGGAGGGAGACAGATCACACAATCTGGGGTTCCAGCAGGAGGAAATAAAGCCTCAAAGCCTATGACTGGAAAAACCCATGAGGATTGCAGTGGTGGGAGAAATTCCCAGCCTCACAGGAGACTTTGTTGGAGAGGCCCACAGGGTCCTAAGACACACACAAAACCACCCACCCAGGAATCAGTACCAGAAGGGCACCAGTTGCTTGTGGGTAGTGGAGAAAGTGACTGAAAGCTGGCAGAGAGCCCAGCAAGTGGCATTGTTCCCTCTCGGCCCCCTCCCCCACATACAGCACAGCAACTGGGTTGCCCTGCCCTGGCAAATGCCTAAGGCTCTGAACTTACTACATAACAGATGCTGAGACAAAAAAAAGAAAAAAAATGTGGCCCAAATGATAGAACAGATCCAAGCTCCAAAAAAACCCTGCAACTAAGTGATGAAGAGATAGCCAACCTATCAGATGCAGAGTTTGAAACACTGGTAATCAGGATTTTCACAGAAATGGTTGAGTATGGTTGCAAAATAGAAGAAAAAGTGAAGGCTATGAAAAGTGAAATAAAGGAAAATGTACAGGGAACGGACAGTGAAGGGAAGGACACTGGGACTCAAATCAATGGTTTGGACCAGAAGAAAGAAATAAGCATTCAACCAGAACAGAATGAAGAAACACGAATTAAAAAAAAAAAAAATGAGGAGAGGCTTAGGAACCTCTGGGACAACTTTAAATGTTCCAACATCCGAATCAGAGTGGTACCTGAAGGAGAAGAGGAAAAGCAAGAAATGGGAAACTTACTTGAACAAATAATGAAGGAGAACTTCACCAATCTGGCAAAGGAAATAGACTTTCAGAAAGTCCAGGAAGCTCAGAGAGTTCCAAAAAGTTGGAACCAAGGAAGCACACACCAAGGCACATCATAATTACATTGAGAGAATCAAAAAGTCATCTAGGACTATTAATAGATTATTAAAATACTGTAGGTTCTTACTTATTAAGCGGTAATACATAATGTATTGCCCAAGATGAAGGACAAACAGGGAATCAAAAGCCACAAGAGAAAAGGAGACAGTTACCTACAAAGGAGTTCCCATAAGACTCTCAGCTGATTTCTCAAAAGAAACCTTGCAGGCAAGAAGGGACTGGAAAGAAATATTCAAAATCATGAAAGACAAGGACCTACATCCAAGACGACTCTATCCAGCAAAGCTTTCATTTAGAATGGAAGGGAAGGTAAAGTGCTTCCCAGACAAGGTCAGATTAAAAGAGTTCATCATCACCACACCCTTATTATATGAAATATTAGAGGGACTTATCTAAGAAAAAGAAGAAGATCAAAACTATGAACAGTAAAATGACAACAAACTCACAACTATCAACAAGCTAACCTAAAAAAATAAAACTAAACCAAAACTGAACTAAGCAAACACTAGAACAGGAACTGATTCACTGAAACAGAGATTACATGGAGGGTTATCAGCAGGGAGGAGGAGAGGAGAGAATGGTGAAAAAGTACAGAAAATAAGAAGCAACAAAATAGCCACGGGGAGTTTAAGAATAGTATGGGAAATGGAGAAGCCAAAGAACTTATGTGTATGACAGACATGAACTACAGTGGGGGAATGATGGTAGAATGAGGGTCACAGGGCAGACGGTATAAAGGGGAGAAAAAAATGGGGCAACAATAAAAGCATAATCGATAAAATATATTAAAAACCCCCCTAAAAATGTAACTACCCTCTGACCCAGCAATTCTGCTCCTGGGATTATACCCTAGGAATCCTGAAACACTAGTTAAAAAGAACTCATGCACCTCAGCGTCACAGCAGCACAATTTACAAGAGCCAAGTGCTGGAAACAGCTTAAGTACACATCAGTAAATGAAGGATCAAAAAAGTGTGGTATATTTACACAATGGAATACTACACAGCAGAAAGAAAGAAGGAACTCTTACCCTTCGCAAAAGCATGGGTGGAACTGGAGAGTATTATGCTAAGTGAAATAAGCCAGGCAGTGAAATGCAAATACTATATGATCTCACTGATGAGTGAAACCTAACCAACAAAACAAAAAAGTGAGCAAAATAGAACCAGAGACATGGAAATAAAGAACAAACTGACAGCAACCAGAGGGTAGGGATGAGGGGGATAATGGGGGTAAGAAGGGGAAGGGGCAAGTCGGGAACATGTATAAAGGACTGATGGGCAAAGACAACACAGGCAGGATTGCATTTGGGAGGTGGTAGGTGGGTAGGGCAAGGGAGAATATTGGGCAGGGGAGGGGACAAAAGTAATTGAACAATAAAAAAATACAAAAAATATATCTCATTATAGACAGGGGACCCAGGATAAGATCATGATATGAAATGATTAATTTAATAGTAAAAAGAATATTCTAATGAGAAAATGAGTCTCCAAAAAGAAATGGTAATGCAAATGTACCATGGTCTGTGTTTTAAAGAAAAAGAAATGCTTGGAGACCTTTTTTGTTTCACTATCATGTAACTTTCTAGATAGACACCGCTTAATAAGTAAGAACCTACAGTATTTTAATAATCCATTAATAGTCCAAGATGACTTTTTGATTCTCTCAAGATTTTATTTTGTAGTAAATAAATCTTATAATGTGATACATATGTGTGTGTGTGTGTGTGTGTGTGTGTATTCACAGCCTATAGTCACTCAAACAAACTCCAAGCTTATGTTTGTTAGTTATTTACATATTAAATAATGCTACATATTACAAAAAAAGTAATGGATGAAGGTCAGTCTTCTGAAGTAGGAAAAAGAAACTTCCTTCTATTGTTAAAAAACATCCGTATGTTATTGTTCAACATGTCCTAAACCATGTGGGTGACATACACCTTGATACTTGACCCACATTACTGTCTTTTTTTTTTTCTTTGATAGATTATTATTTCTTGAGGTTCCACACTTAAAACTGGTTTTTGCTAAGTTGAATTCATTCAATTAAGTTAAATTACAAAGTCTGTATATACTCACTTTAGAATAGTTGAAAAACATTTATTTTCCTGTTACCCAGAGATTTCTCCTCTATTTTTTCAATATTTGTTGATTGCTTATTATGTGCAGGGCTATCTGCTAAGTCCTGTGGAGTAAAGACATAGTTCCTACAGTAAGAAATGTATTGCCCTAGTGTGAAGTTGGACAATTGATGAGGAAAATAGAAATCTGTGAAGCAATGCCATAATAGATATAGGTACAGGAAGGGCATTGACCACATTCTTGAACTCAAGAAAGAGTTCTGGAAGAAAGAAGCACCATTCTGTGACATCTGCAACCATGCAGATTAATAACTTTTCTTTAAGTCTTTCCACACAGGTACATAAGGTACATATGTTAAAGCAATAATTTATATAACTGTTTGGTTGGCACTCTCTATCTGTAAATTCTGCATCTGGATTTAACCAACTGTGCATAGGAAATGTTGCAAAAATGTTATATTGTTGCTGATGCATATTACATAGTTAGCTCTAGGATGGTTGATAGTTGTATCTGTTCAAAACATGTATAGACTTTTTTCCTTGTTATTTTTCCTAAACAATACAGTATCACAACTATTTATATAGCATTTACAGTATTATAAGTAATCTAGAGATGATTTAAAGTATATGGGAGGATGACATAGGTTATAGCAAATACTAAGTCAGTTGGTATAGGGAACTTGAGTGTCTGAGGGTTTTGGTATCTGTGAGAGGTCATGAAAGCAATCCCCCATGGATACCAAGGGACAACTATATTTTACCATATTTGTATTAAATGTGATTTTTATATAAAGAAATCCCCTTTTCCCAATTCTCCTTCTGGCATGTGTTTTCTACCAGTGCTCACTGATTTCTTAAATACCATTTATCTCTGGGTATGTCACACTCCTGACCTTAAAAGGTCCATTTTGTCAGGAGTAATGGCATTGCCTAGAGAACAGTGCTGCTGGGAAAAAAATCACAAAAACCCTTTGCATATTATCTTTAGTTCTATTTTCTACATTTAGAAAAAGCTACCAATTTCTTCAATCCAATGACTACTATTTATTACACCAAGGCAGGAGCTAACAAGTGATTTGATGGCATTCTTTTAAGAATGAAACAAAGAACAAAATGCTATCAATGTCAAAGACACAAGGGTAAAATAAATAAATTGGTGGTAGTGTTTTTGCCAGCTGGTTGTTTTCTGCTTCCTTTACTAATGGCCCACAGGAATTGTTTTGGTGGCTGTTAACATAAAGGCAGAGATCCTAACTTTAAAAAAGCAGCATATTTCATCCTACAGTATTTTCCAAAATACTGCAGGTTTGAATTGAGCTTCTTCATCTGTGATGTAATTTGTTTCAATTACAGATATATTTCTAATGTTAAAATCATAATAACTCAACATGATAAATTTGGCTGAATTTAAGTACACATATAGAATGTTTGTAGTAATTTCATCCCCTTAAAATAATAAGAACTCATCCCTGTAAAACAAAAATAGGCCAAGAACTGTTTGAAATGCTTCTCATAAAGTCATTTAATTCTCATGAGCAATGTATAAAGTAACTTCAACTATTTTTCCTTTTTCACAGAAGAGAGAACTAAAGCATAGATGGGTTAACTCACTCAAGAGAACACGGCCAATAAATGCCAAATGCGCGATTCACACACTCAGCCTGGCTCGAGAGCCGGCACCCTACCCAGTGTGCTGCTACCTCTCAACACGTGTATTCCTTGCTCTTCATTTTCAAACGTCACCCCGTTCGTCTCTGTGTGACTCAGAAGTTACGCTATTATCCAAAAGTCGTACCTGCCCTACATGAAAAAAATTAGTACTTTAGCTGTAGGTTTTACTTGTGTGTTGGTGATTAAGGCAATGCCTCTAAAACCTCTGTTCTTTTTGTACCTTTTGCCAGCTGAGCCACCCAGTTAAATCCGTTGCCATGCTTACCCAGCAAGAGAATGAGCTGCTGTTTTTTTCTGCCAGCAGTGCACAGTGATGTTCTCTTCTTTGAAGCCCTGGTCTGCTGTGCATTTCCTTTCCTCTTCCTGTTGGAAGTGCTTCGGTGAGCAGCATTTGAGGGTCCTGTTATCAACCATTCTGTCCCTCTATCTACATTAGAAATAAAGTGTACTAGCAGGCAGCCATGCCTCAATCATGGTGGAGGCATGCTGGGGTGCTTGAATTGTGGAACTGCTCTTCTAAATTGAGTTAGATGATACAGGCCTTTAGTCTGGCAGGGACCTTTGTGCCACACTGATGCTGCAGCCTCTTTTTAATACTCCCCAGAAGTTTGTTACCGTCCTTTTTACAGTTGCCAACTGCAGGGACCCACGAAATCTTATTGTCCAGTAGTAGTGTGTCATGAGCAAATTCTTGTAAATCATAAGGCAATGAAAATTGTAAATAATTTGCTTTTGAGATATTATGCCAGATTTCAATAGTATTATGATCAATTCCTTAAGTAGGATATTAATTGAGTGTAATTATAGCTATCTGATCAGGAATTGTGTGACCATGTGCATCTGCCCATGGGAATGTATTGCTCGTGTGTTGGAGAGGACAGAACAGGAGGAGCTTCTCCATTCATTGGTTAATGAATAGGGTGAGGCCACTTGTAGGCCCTAGCATACCAGAATGGCTCTCCAAGTAATTGCATTGCTTGAGAGTCTAGCCCAAAGCATGTGACATAATCTAATCAAGTCTAAATCTGTGCATGATATAGAGTTAATGATCACTATAAAGAAAAGTTAAAAATACTGCTGAAACCAATGTTTACAAAGATGTATTCTTTCAATATTTAGTGAGAATGTTTACTTCTGTTTTGTCCAGGAAACTCATTGTCACGTATTGAGTGTCTCTAATAGACTGTGGGCACATCTGGACTTCATGTTAGTCTACCTTGGCTCTGCAACTCAGTGTGTCTTTCTTTCTTTTTTGGTAAGACCTCTTCAATGTGTTCATGCAGAACTTCCTGGTATCCTCCTTTGAGTCATCTAGTAATTTTTTTAATTGGTAGAATTGTTTTATATCCTTCATATATCCCTAATGCCAGCTACATAAAATATAGTGAAAGATAAGAAACCTCTCAGGAAACCAACTTCATCCCATTGGTCATGAAGACTAAGTAAACTCCAGTGCACAATACCTTTGGTTATATAGAATTGGCACTTCTCAGTCATGTTAATTTAAATGGTATTCTTCAGGCATTAAGTATTGCAGTGCTGCTAAACATATATTATTATTTTCTTTCTTTGGAAGACAAAGGAAATTTTAAAAGTATAATAATAAATACAAAGAAATTCCTACAGAAATGTAAGATGCATCACTGCAGTTTCTTCTCCCGCTTAAATGATAACAGCTTCAAATCTGAGGCAAAGTGAATGAGACACCACCTGTCAGTGAATATTCTGAGATTATTTACATTAGTACATGACATATATCACTGAAGCAACATATAATAATATTTCTTTCACAATGGCAACTGTCTGAGGTATAAATGTTTACTTAGGAAATCTCTGATGTATGTGCCATTACCACATTGGCAGCACCTGATATTATGTCACTGTATGGTTGATGACTCCCTAATCTCTGAACTGACTTTGACTTTTCCAGCCTAGATTGTTGACCCTATAAATTGTTATGGCTGTTTCTGAATTGTTCTAGTATGCTGTATGAAATTGATATTTGAGTTAATGACATAAAATGGGCAGCAGGAAATATAGATATGAGCCATTCCAAGGTTTCTGTAGTTAGGGTGAACTGCTTTGTAATACCAATACTTACATGATATAAATATATATGTAATTAATTATTTTAACCTAGTATGGTTAATTTCAATAGGTAACATGGCCGAGATAAAAAATATGTATGATACCATTTAAAATAAATATTTTCTGAAGTGATTAACCTAAGGAAGTACCTTAGAACAAGGATGGTAAGTAGGTATTACACCACTCCCAACTCTGATCTATTGGAACTAGTGTCCTAAAGGACAATGTTTTGAGTATGCCATAAGGCAGGTGCTCACTCAAAGGAGACAGAAGAGTCATGGATTGGGGAAGTTTGACACAGGTGCAGGGAAGATGGGGGCGGGATAGCAGCACACACACATTTACTGCCTTGCATTGGAACGTGTTTGAAAAAATTCATTTTTTTACTATCTCGGTTCATTAAACATATAGGATATCAATTGGAATAGCTAACTGTTTATTTCTAAAAACAATGAGACCATTTTACATGAGTATAAGCTAGGAGAGGAATTGAAAAAAGCCTGCCAAACTGAATTTGCCTTTCTTCAAATCTGCTGCTAGATTATAATAATTATGAACATTTTCTGCTTGGTAAAGAATGAATGCTATTAGATTCTTTCTCTAGTGGTCATAGAACATACAATTTACAGGAGTCATATTTAGGAAAATGTAAAATAGAAATAAACAATGTTAATATTGGCAATAAAGATTGAGTTTTTCTAGATCCTGTATTAATTACCTAAATGTTGCCATCATTTAATCCTATCAACAGTCCTTTAGGACGAGTATTACTGTCACTACTTTACACATGAGAGATTGAGCCTAAGAGGGGTAAAGAAACTCGCACAAGGTTTCAGAGTAAATAAGTGTGCTGGAGCTGGAGTTTGAACTGAGGGCTGCTTGACTCTCAAGTATGTGCTCTTTTTACTTTTCTCTGATTGAGCAAGGAATCCAAGTAGCTGAAGGATATTTAATCCTCATTAGTTTTTATTTTAAACTAAAATCTTGATTTTGCTTTGGGGAATGAAAACCTGGAATGATCCAATGTGACCTGCATCCTTTTCAAAGCTCTCCAAAGTAAAAGCGACTCCAGGAGAGGGCACCAGGACAAAATATACCGGTTCTGAGTCCCTTTTGCCCTCTTTTCCTAAATGTTGCAGCTCCTCTGAGGGATCCTTGGCAGTTAGCTCAGGCCTTAGTTCTTAGAACTTGTTTAATTTAATTAAAACTTCAGAAAAGTACTTTTGTGTACTTATTTTTGAGTACTTATCAGGGATCGTTATGCAAAGGCAGGGCTTAGCTTCAGGCAAGTTAGACCTAGCAGCTCAAAAGATATCACCAATGACCTGGTTTCTCCCATTCTCTGTCTTGTGTTGGAAATAGTCTCGGGATCCACATCGCAGCCTCCTTATCTCTGCCATTCGTGGTCCCTCCATGCTCTCCTCTCCCTGATTGGAGCCTCACATCCCCACACCATCCAAGGACAGGAAATGATTTCTTCTGGTAAAAGAGGACAACTTTTTTCCCTCCCAGAAAATCAATTTCTCCCAGAAATTCATTTATGTCATTGGCTCTGATTGGATTATGTGCCATAAAGTAGTTATAGTAACTGCACAGTTAATAGGTAACCAGTAATAGTTGGACTGTACAGTAACAGAGAAAATTTTTAATTTTAATTTGCATACCTAAGCTGTTTCCTTGGATCTATACATGGACAGATTGCCATTCTTACTGATCCTCATCGTAACTGACTCCTATACCATTATGTCAACTGAATTTTTTCAGTTTGCAAATGCAACAAGAATAAATGACTCCTGTGACTTTTAAAACAAACAATATCATCTAGTTTGTTGTTTAGAGTAAGTTTTCTTGCAATTGGTAGGCCCCATTCTGTTTTCTAATACTCTCATTAAAAAAAATTCTCTTTCTCATCCCATTCCATTTTCTATCTGGAAAATAACTTTTGAAGAAATCAAAACTCTTCATTAGCCACATGAATGTTTAATAAATGATGGAGAGCCATTATAAAGCAATCAAACTTAAAATATAACCTAAGCAAAATATAACCTGAAAAGCAAACCTGATTTTCAGAAGTCCTGATCTAAGTCATTGTTTTTGGTAATTTTTAACTGAAATCTTACCTCAAATAGGAAAATCCTGATATTTTTTTCTTTAAGCTGTATCATATGACTTTTATTTTGTTTTACTTAGATATAGTTGAAAGGAGCAGATAAACAGAGATTTCATAACCATCTCTACCACCTGCTCACTCATAAATTATTTAAACCAGGCAAACTGCAAAATTTGTTTTTTTTTCCCAACAAAGATACATGGTATGTTGTAATGCTCCAGAAAATGTAACTTACTTTGCAAAATAAAGAAATTCAACTCAAATTTATTTAAAAAATCTGTGAATGTAATATTTCTTTCATCTACTAGTTTTTGGATAATTTACTGACATTAATTAATTAATAAAACCTGATCAGGAAGCAGTAGTCATTACTCAACTCATTTAACTACATGGCAAAGATATATGGCTTGAAAATTGCTACTTGCAGAGAAACAAATATAAATAGGGAACCACAAATATGTGATCATTGTTCTAATTGTTAAATTAAACTCTTTGCTATGATTAAATTCTCTTTTAAGTTAAATATCTTGTTATGATCTTCAAACACTAAATGAAAATAGAAAAAATAATTTACTTGTACAAGAGCCATATGAAAGTAAAATATTTTTAAGTCTTTAGTTACCAAGAGAGATGTATTGTTATTAAAATGTACTTAGGAGCTGTAAATACCCTTTGCAGAAATGTGTCTTTGCCTGCTCACTCAAACTTTGGAAGTCTACCTACCATCATCAGTGTCGGGGGGTCAATAATATATGAGCTATGGGTTGCCCACATATTCTTTTTAAAATAAAGTTGTTTATTTTATGTCTACCTTATCACAAAATTTATATGATTTTCACTTTTATATTACTATATTGTCTCACACTATGATTATAATGGCTGTGGTTTATTTTGTCAATGTACTATCTTATGGTGGAGTGTTTGCTGAATAAATTAAGTTGCTGTGGCACAATGACAATTTTCACACAAAGAGCCTTTTTTATAGTAGATATTGTTTACATTGAGCTAGTTTTTTAGAAATGGAAGCCCTGGGTCTATGGGGATTAATATGCACCCAAAACGCTTCCCATTGATGGTGTCTCTATACACCCAGGTCTGACAGCATGTGATGATGTCCTGACAGACTTTTTATATCTTCTTGATCACTTTTGGTGTCATAAGGCTCAACATATACAAAGAAGATATAAAAGGAGCAGTTACAGTTTTGGAAGCAGAAATAAAACCAGTTTTCTTTAGAAGTTACAATGACTTTACTTTCCATTCTATAATGAAGTATTGTTTATCACTTTTTTTAACATCCCCTTTTTTGCACCAGAATTTTATTCACTTTCTCAAATTTTTGCCTACCCTTTAATTCTGATAAAATATCTTGTTTCTGTTAATCAAGGAGAATAATATAAACATGTAATGAACTGAATAGAATTAAACCACCTGGGGCTATACCCACATCACACTCGGTCATTAGGTTAATTAAAAATTAATAAAAAAAGCAGACATTTTGTTCAATTTTCAGAAAAATTCAAGAACTTTATGAAAATTGTTGAATCACATTTCTTGAAGGCAATTGATTTTATTCTCTTTGCTGGTCTTAGGTGAAGCAGGATAAGGAATAATGCCAGAATGTAGGAGAGAAATGGGCACTGAGGGTAAAATCAGTATAAATATCTTTGTCTGTCTGTACAGTATGTTAGCGTAGAGATTTTTTTTCATTTTTACTTAAGCTTCTCCTCGAGGAAATCAGATTATTTTATCTACAAAGTCAGCATTTCACCTTTTTCCAATTCACCAGAATATCAGAACCCATCTTTTTCAGAGTAGTTGAAGATGTATTTTTAACTCTGACGGATAGAGATCAACTCTCATGTACTGAGTATCACTACACATGTAGGATATTCATTTTTTGCTGTGATTCAACTTGACTATTGCCATGTAAGCAGCCTTGAGCTTTTAAAAGAACTCTTTTTTCTGAATGTTCTCTTGGGTGTACTTACCTGCAGATCATCTCCTTCAGGTCATGACATTTTAATTCCGCTGGGTCTTTGTGGAACGAATGAATACCTTTTACAGACAATCTAATTTTTTCACCCTATTTTATGAATGAAGAAACTGAAGTTGAGAGAGCTAAAATAACTTGCCCAAGCTCCTATAGAAATCATGCAGATTATAGGTCCCAAATTCCACCCACAAAGAATAATTAAGAAGGACATTTTCCCACATGTCCCTGGAATTCCTTTAACACCTTTACTACTATCTGTCCAACACAGTGATCCAGGTAATCTGAATTTGTCTATATTGTACTTAACTGATAGAAATAATTATACCAATGGAAATGTAAGATTTTTTTACTTTTAAATGATTTCATGAGGTAGCATTGTTCAGCTCTTATTTGACACATACAGCTTTCTAGAAGTCATACTACTATAAGAAACTATGTTAAATTCCAAAAAAAGGCATTTTTCATCAACTGTGAGACATAATATGTAAATCAGGAACTATGAAACCAATTTATTTTCCTTTTCTATTTATTTCACAATACCTTTCTCATTAAGAGTTTTTCCTTTGTCTCTTTCTCTTAATTATCATGATATAATCCTTTGAGGCAGTTGATATTTATAGATTGTGATTTTTTTAGAAACCAGGGGCCAAAAAGGTTCATAAGCTATATTACTCATTTAAAAAATCAGCTTTGACAGTATTCAGTTTAGTCTCCAGTTTATTGATTTCTTTAGTTCTTTTCTCTATGCATTTTAAAGCAAAAAATCTTACCCTCAATGCCCTTAAAATTCACTTACTCAGGGACACCTGTAATTTTGCAGTATAGTTCCCTCTTAATATGTTAGATGATTTAGAAAAAAAATGGTTGATCTGAAATTACTATCCATCTTCAAAACAAAACAAAAACATTACCACATTTCAGAAATCATAGCAATGATGATAATAATAGCCAATATTAATTATGTTTATCGTGTGCTGGGTAATTTGCTTATATGAACCCTCAAAGAAAATGCCCCTTGTGGAACACATCAATATACTCACTTTACAAATGAGTAAACTGAGGCATAAATATATTGTAACATGCCTAAGGTTGCAAACCTTGGAAGTGCAAGTACCAGGACTCAGCCCCATGGAGGCTGGGATCATTCCTTAAGAACAGTCCATATTCAACTCATTCCCTCACCAAATTATGTGGCAATGATCTCCTCTTATAAATTCTCCATTTCAAGTTTAGCTTACGCAACCTGTTACTATATGTTTTAAAATATTCATAATTATTAACTCCTAGTAAGAATACTGATCTATGCAAATATGGAAGTTCAACACCACTTAAAGAGTTTTTACAATGTGACAGATACTTTGCTAAGCAATTTACTCATATTGTTTCCTTTTGTCCTTACCAAAACATTTTATAAATATGATTGAGATTTCAGCAACTTGTCTGTGTCTGACTTTGCTTAATAAATATTTCTGATTTATGATGATTGCGACATGTCAGGATTATGGAGTTACTCATACTATTTCAAATTGAAGAAACTTGAGTCCACCTACTATAACTCCATTATTTCAGATAGGGCTTTGAAATTAATGTGTTTGTGACTGTTGACCAGAATGGATAAAATATAGCTCAGCAATTATGGAAACTACATATTCCCCCTATTTGCATGATATAAAATTTCCTTACATAGGGAAAGGAAAAAAAAAGATTACAGAAGCAGTTTCATAAACTTGGCACTCATATTTTATCTGCAACCTTAACTGGAAATCCTGTATTTTTAAAAAGATGTTATTTATTTATTTTTAGAGACAGGGGAAGGGAAGGAAAAAGAGAGGGAGAGAAACATCAGTGTGTGGTTGCCTCTTGTGCAGCCCCCATGGGGGACCTGGCCTGCAACCAGGAATGTGCCCTGAATGGGAAAGGAACCAGCAACCTTTTGGTTCATAGGCCCATGCTCAATCCACTGACCTACACCAGCAGGGCAAAAATCCTGCACTTTTATTTACTAAATTTGGCAACCTATTTTAGGGTCACATAGAAGAGGTAGTAAATCTCATGATTAGAGTGTGAACTCTGAAGCAGACTATTTGGAGTCGAATACTGGCTTTGCTATTAACTAACTGTGTGACTTTGAACAAATGGTTTACTCTTCCTGGGCCTCAGTTTCTTACCTGTAGAATGGGAGGTTTTCTAAAGATAAATGAGAAAATACATGGCAAGCACTTAGCACATACATCATGCTCTGAGTAAAGATACTTAGGAGACACTATTGTATGAAAACTTAACTGGTTTGTGAGTTACAAAATTAAGTTATTGATTGTCTACTTATTAATAAAAATTTTTTACTTTAGTATGGCTATTCAGATTTTATGTACGTGTGTTTATGCAGTAGATATATACTCATTACATGTTTTCAAATCATATAAGTATTAAGTACCACTTTATTGAATTCTGTAAATGTTTGTCTTATATATATGTATCACCTAAAAATTAAGAGATAAAAGGGCCACAAATCTCCCATAACTAAGCCCACCCCATGATCTGCTTACACTTAATTGAATATTTTAGCACTAACATAATACTTAAAAATCTATACTTCAAAGTAGCATATAATCTTCAGTCTGTATGTAGAAATGTAAAAAAATAATCAAAATCAATCAGCAAAACATATCTGATCACTGAAAAAAATGCATGAATTCATATTACCTGCTAAAACATACTTCCTAAAAAATAACAAATGAAAACACACCTAAAAACCTTTCTCTTTTCCTGAAAGCTTTTCTTCTCTGCCACAGAAAAATTAATTACATTCTCAACAACATTTTCTTCAATATGCTCAGTGATCACATTATATTTAAAAAGATTCCAGTTTGATTGTTTCTTAAATATTAATATATTTTGAATAGAATTATGGTACTTTCTGATATATTCTAATTGTGAGAATGAAATAATAAATTTAGCACACAGAGCATAAATTACCTACTATAAGCTTGTTCTTCTTACCAATCAAAATAATGCCCTGAATTTCTGAGGACTTTAAAATACTGATTAAACAACTGAAGTAGATTTCACAGTAATCACTCTCTCAATAGAATGATGAATACATAGATAAAACATAAATTATATAATCTATATACTCTAAGCAATATTTAGTCATTTGAAGTTTACAGATAATTGTAATGGACTACATATACAGATTTTGTTATGCAAAAAATTAATTAGGTCCAGTGTTTTTCCCAACACTATTGTATATCAACTGCAATCAGTTAAATTCATAAAACTCTCTCTGATGTTTGAGTATAGGCATATGCTTACTTTGGAAGATATTTAATACTAAAATCAGCTGAAGTAAAGAACACTTGTTCTGTGCTAATGTTCTTTGTGTGCGAGAGAGAGAGAGAGAGAGAGTGGGAGAGGTTTTCCTTTTAAATAAGTCTGACCTATATACTGAAGATTTCCTCTAATGTTTCAGGCATAAAACCCAATGCACTGAAATGGTCACTGTTCTCTTTATAATTCTAATTAGACAAGGGGTTGCCAGATGTTCTGATTGCCATAAGACCTCTCCAGGATACAATATTCTCTGAAGTGTTCTGATTCTATAGCAGAGCTAACATATAATCTGTGCAGAAGCACATTTCCCACTCCATTTTCAAAGCATACAATTAGCTTTTTCATGATTCTACTTTCTATTTTCAGAGAGGCAGTACACAATTCTTCATGTCCTTCCAGGTATAATCAATGCTTTATTGAATTTCTTTCTGCCTTTACTGGGTGTTACTCCTTCTGTACTTACAATTTGTGTTCCTATTTTTGTTGAAAAAGATGATGAACAAATATCACAGGGAAGTCTCCTTACAATGTCTTTAGTTAGATTGATGGAAAAGTAGACTGATGATATAGCATTTACAGTTCTTGGTACAAGGAGCCCAAGCTTACATCTTAAGTTCCAATTGCAGATTTACTATGATGAATTCTAGAGAGTTTGCTGTTAGAGATATTTTTATTAGTTTTTTCATTGAACATCAGATCTATAATAGCAGTGAATTTTCCTAAAAGGATGGCTTTTCTCCCCCTTTTTCTATTCCAGTTGTCTTTCTCTGTAAAATGAGGCATTTGGAGAAAAGCCCCAGCAATAATGGTGTGACAAAAAGAGATACTCAAGCTCCTAAAATGAAAAAAAAAAAGACATGAGCATGTCTTCGCTGTATGCTTGTAGCTTGAAATCACAGAATATGTTTTTCAATTTCACCCCATTACAATAGTCATGTCACCTCTGCCCACTCCTCATTTCCCTGCATCAGCTCTATTTCTTCTCTAATTTTAGACATCCATATTGTGCATTCAAAGCACGCTGCTGCATTTGGCTTGCAGTAACCTCAGTGCCAATGTAGCTAAGGCATGCAATGAGCATCAAGGCCTAAAGAGAACCTCCCTTTCAGTTTGGGAAATATCCTTTCTCAAAGAATAAAATTCTTCAACCTGCTCCATACTGTCAGGTTAGCATCAAACTTTTTTTTAAATTTGAAATGAATTCTATACATTTTTTAAATTACCCCCTTAATTCTTTATAGGTTCATTCTAAGGACAAGTCAGAACGTACTTTAATAAATGATTTAGGGGAAAAAAACTATTGAATCTTTTGTTCTATTTTGAACTAGAAGGGTTTAAATAATGAAGCTTTTTGTTTGAGGATAATTTAAAACTAGACTGAGAAAGAACAGTTGGGATAATTTTCCCTCTGGTAGGTGATTTTAGCTCTAATGTCTTAACTTTTTGAACCTTAGTTAGACTCCAAAACAACTACACTTATCCAATAAAAAGATGTATAATATCATTCATATACCATGTACTGTTGAAACCTAGTAAAGCTAATCCAAATTAGTAAAGTAAAAAATCATTATTTCTACTTCAATTTTCATTAAATATTGTAGAACAGTTAAAAATCTTATGTTACTCATGATGATCACCCTTTAAAATTTCCACTTTGAGGGAGAGGAAGATGGCGGCCTTGGAGGAGGAGTCCTGATCCCCCTCTCCAGTGCTCAGGGGAGAATTTGGCTGATCTGAGGAGAAACAGAGTAGGAGACCACCGATATTGCAACATTTATGAAAATAGGGCATCAGAAGTTATCCAGATGTTGAATGAACGGACGGTAAGAGGACAGCTTCGGGAACAAAAGGGACCTGTGCTAGGCGCGGAGAGTGGGCCCGCACTCCTGGGTCTCTCTCTGGGCGCCAGGGAGAGCGGAGACTCCGCTCAGCCCTGTCCCCAGACAGGTTTGGGAAGAAGAAGCGCAGGAGCTGTCCACGAACTTTCCAGGGAAGCGCACCCACGAACTTTCCGGGGAACAGTGAGTACCCAGTCTGCCGGACCAAGAGAGACCTTGCCGTGGGGGTGGGGGCCTTCCCGTGGGCGCCCGCGCCTCCAACCAGGGGAGTGTGTGGTTTGGGGAAGACTGAGACCCCACGGCCGGGAACAACGGAAGGGCTTCTGGAGCTGAGACGATTTGGAAGGGCTTCCGGAGCTGAGACGATTTGGTGCGGGTGTGCGCTCTGCCAGATACCTCACTCAAACGGAGAACCCAGAAAAGACAAAGCTATTCCGGGGTCCTGGGGTCTGCAGCAGAGGCGAAGGGAAGGGTGCGACCCTTCCCAAACCCGGGAGGGTGTGTCGCGAAACCAGAGGAGAGAAGGCGCTTCCCGAGAATGTAGAGCCCACTAGGGGAAGTACGGGGCTCCTCGCAGTCCCGGTCCAGACACCATGACCCCGGAAGAGAGGCGGGTGCTTCGCTGAGCGTAGAGCCTGTGGTGGCGAAGCTGGGGGAGGGACGCAACCCCTGGCCATCTCCTCAGCTTGTGCCCTGAGCCCAGACGGAGACAGCAATCGTTTCTGGGAAAAACTAGTGACCAGCCCTGAGTCTGACTGAGTTCTGTCTTAGAAAGGGGAAAGGCAGTCTAACCGCTCACTCCTCAGCCTGCTTGGGCTGGCAGGAGCAGAAAGACTGATTTGGGCAGTCAGAAACCAACAAGAGTTTTTTTTTGTTTGTTTGTTTGTTTAATTTGCTTTTGTTGTTGTTGTTTCTTTGTTTATTTTTTCTTTCTCTGTGTGTGTGTGTGTGTGTTTTCTTCTTCTTCTTTTTTTCTTTCTTTCATTTTTCTTTTTTTCCCTTTATCCTGCTGATGTTGTTTGTTTGTTTTTTATCTTGTTTTTGTTTATTAAGGAACTTCTTATTTTTTTAAAACTCTTATTATTTTTATATCTCTCAATTCCTTATGATTCTCTTCCATCCATCTTAGTGCTATTACTTCTGCTCCAAATCTATCTCTCCTGCAATACATCTTCTGGTTTTTTATTTTTATTTTGGTTGTTGTTGTTTGTTTGTTTGTTTGTTTTTGCATGCAAATTTATATTATCTTTTTCTCTCTTTTCTGACATTTTTTATTTCAATGGTATTTTCTTTCTACATAATCTTCTTTGCTTGGATGGTTATACTGTCAATTGATAGGTTCCCCCTATTATCTCATTCACAATGTGTTGATAATTTACTGTCCCTCACTTGGGTCCCATTGGTACACCACTCAAAATTCTATGCTCCTTATTCTTGTTGTCTAGATCTCATAGAATCTGCCCTAAGATTGTTGCTTCAATATCACTATAAATAAGACATACTTCATACACTTGTAAATACAACTTAACACCCCTCACAGATCTTGGCTCACTTCGCAATTTCCAAAACTCTACTAACGTAGGGGTTACCTCTATTCTTTTACACACTACCCCTATTTACTATTCTTTATTCCTACCTTACCTCAGAATCGGACCTCTTGCTGTCTCATAGCTTTGTAGATCCAACTAACAACACTTTCCTCTCCACTAAGAGTCTTATCTTTCCATACTTTTTAAAACATAGATAGTGGGGCAGAAGATCACGGTTTACACTATATATAGACAAAGGATCTCCCACCTCTTCTCTACTGGCTGCTACTGTATATCATAGAATACTGGTTTTCTGTCT